>JARVZY010002772.1:0-99000 GCA_030686995.1 Artemisia argyi
AATGAACCAAGATTTCCGTTGTTAATAGTGTTGCAAACAACAGGCATTTGCGAAACTATAAAGGAATAACTCATGCAATGTCAATTAATATCTATTCTAATCACATAAGAAGTGTACTACATGTATGTATGTGTCTAACCAATTGAATTTCGTGAATTTGAGCTTAGTATAACGTCAATAGCAGAAGAAGGTGTACCATAACTTGTTGGCTGTTGTGGTGTAATTGAAACACGACCTGTAGATGTTGTGTAAAAATTTGGTGGAATGTTTGAGTTCAACTGATGTACCGGTAAATTTGTTCCTAATATATTAAAAACATTAGACAAACATGTTAGACATATAAAATCAATTTAATGAAAATGCAACATAGAAGTTCGTGTAGAAAATGTATACATATAAGGCAATAAGGAAAGATAGAAAACCTAAGTGTGGTTGGAAATCTGGACCTGTACTTTGGCTAACATGTGTGCTCACATTGGGAGTCAAGGGTGATAATCGAGATGGAAACGTCCCAATACTTTTTGTGGCCAATATGGGATTTGTTGTATGCAGACTTGTTCCTAAATGTATATACAAAAGTTTATGAACATTCATCTAAGTGCAAAGGAATAGCCATATGATCTTGAACATTTAAACTTTGAAATCAAATTATTATTTAGAGAGTCTTTATACATGATACCTTGAAACAATGTTGAAGTTGAATCTATCGATGAGTTTACAAAATTTGAAACAGCATTTAAACTTTGTTGGCAATCTGCGTAAGATTATAATGACAAGTATTAAAAGGTGAAAATTTTATAATATTGATAAGATGTCACTAAATAAATTGTTCTGTACTATTAAAGTATATAAGTAACTCACAGTTAGTAACATCAGCAAGCGGTAGTACATTTCGTGGACGTCGTTTAGTCTGCGCAAATGAACCTACATAGAAAATATTGGTAAAATATGAATACAAAAAGAAATTGCATAAGACTTTGTAGTTTGAGTTAACATGAAGAAAAAAAATTTCGACCAAACATTCGAATGGAGTTAAAGTTGTAAATAAACCTTTAAGCTTTTGTTGTTGTGTTGACGATGTATTGGATAAATGTGATGTAGGCAAGGTTCCAGTGAGAGGATCATCTTATACATAGAAACATAAATACTTAAGCCATGATAGTAAACAAATATATAATAGCTTATTATTTATAGATAGAAACACATACATGTCAATAACTCTGCCAAAGAAACTCTTGTGTTGGAAGGTGCCGTGGCTGTTTCTGAGAAAGGGAGTCGTTCGTTTGAAGCTTGACGGTTCTTACTGCTCGGCACATCTGTCTTACGTTTTCTTGAAAGCCTTTCATTGTTTTCATCCATGGTGAAATAGTAGAAACAATTTTTTGAGGCAAAGAAGATAAACAATGTTTGGGTTATTTAAATGTGTTTTTGAAATTTTGAAATTTTATTGTGTAATATCACCATTTATTGAGCCATATATAAACATTTTTGTAACTGATTTGATATATATTATGTTATTAATAGTAGTATTGATTGATACTAATTATCATTCATTGCTATCTAACCAAATCGTTTTTATTAATGGTGATATTGGTTAAGAATCGTGGCCAAGATTTCCAATAATCCAAATATATTATTCAACCAAATTACATTGAAATCATGCAACATCAAATTAACCAATGAAACAGATTTCGAATCAAAATACATTTATTTGTGAAACTGAAAAGCAAATAAAGTTGTAAACGACATATACTCAGAGGATTCAACTTCATTCTTCATCACTAAAGAAGTTTATATCGACAACGTAGTCATCAGTTAACTCATGACCCATTGCACGTACTTCTTTAATCATATCTTCTGCTTTTACGATCTTCTTCTTGCATCCGGCCAGAACCTGTTGACACTCTTGAGGATCTCCAACATTTACTTTAAGCCAGTCGAGAAGAATAGATTCATCCAACTCATCTATAAACGCAACAGGAAATCAAGTCATAAACATATTTATGAAAACATAAAATTATTGAAAACATATTAAAAACACTACATGCTATACCTAAATTTTTTTGAGAAGCTTCACCTTCTTCAAAGACAGATGCAAGAAACCTTAATGCAGCATCCACTTTAGTACTTCTCTCTTTGGCATGTCGATCACGTAATTTATCATCATCTTTTGGTTGAGTGTCATGTTTTTTTTTCCAGAAAATACTGGATCTTTGGACTTTGAATCAGTGTAAGATTCATGTGTTTTAGAATTGGATGATGCCATGGAAAAAATATATGTCGATGCATCTTATTCTATGACCCATTTTATAGTTTTTTTGTTGCAACTTTCCAATTTGACGTGATGGGCTTTGATATAATATAATTGAATGGTTTAGTTGGACAGGCTTTTGCAAACCTATTACATGAGTAGTTATGGGTTATTATTTGGGTTGGTGTTTTTAGCCCATGTTTTGTATACATTTAAAAGCTTTTTTTATTGATTACAATTGACTTAATTTCTAATTAACTTTGTAGACCATTAAATTTGTCAAATGTATTTTAATTATAAAAAATATATTTGATTAATAAGGTTGGTTAAACTAATAGATGAATGGTGACAGGACTTGACTGGTGACATAAGAAACAATAATTCGTATTTGGATTCAACAATTATTCATTTAGAAAAGGGCAAATGGCACAAAAAGGCATCAAAGTTAGGGTCCATTTCCAATCAAGGTATCCAACTTTTTTTCTTGCATAAAAAGGTATCCAACTTTTATTTTTGGCGGATTTGGGTTTTTTTCTAACACCCCGTTAAATATTCCGTTAACTTAAACTAAAAAAATTTTAAAACTTTTATAGAATTTGAAGGGTGGTTTTGAAATTAATGTATTTATATACTTTAAACGTTTCATCCCCAAAATCAATATTAGGGCAAAATTAAAATTAGGGCAAAACAATTTCTTCCCAAAAATTAAAACATGACAAACTCATCTAATTCATCAAACTCTTCAAACTGGGTGTACTGGAATCGAAGAAATGCAGGTTGGGAAAAAGATAATTTGATGAATCGTGTTTGTGTCTTGTGTGAATGTGGTGATGAAAGTGGTAAGTGGATTTCTTGGATTAAAAAGAACCCTGGCAGGAGGTTTTTGGGTTGTCCTAACTATAAGGTAAACTAATTTTTTGCTTTTAATGGTTTGTGAAAAACATGTCTTAACTTTATTTTGGTTAAATAGGCAAGAAAGCATTGTGAATTCTTTCACTGGTGGGATCCAGATTTACCAACTGAGCATTACAAAAGTAAATTGGCAGATGTGGAAAAAAAATGAAGAAGGAAGCTGTAGAATTTGAGGTGAAAAAAAAGATATTGGAAGAAGAAGTGGCAGTACTGAAGACTACAATGAATATGCAATCTAGGGTTATCTTTGTACTGTTAGGATTGCTTTTCATTATGATTATAAAAGCTTTTTAGTTTAGTTTGATCAATGAATGTATTGAAAATGTTTCCTTTTGATGAAGTAAAATGTATTTGTTTAACTTTGATCAATGAATATAATTTGTGTTCGTTATTATTCCGCTGCATATTCAATCATTGTTATTATCCTACATAGGGCTTAAACGATCTTCTAAAATTGGTATCGGAGCGGGGGCTTTTGATATCTAGGGATCTACAAGGTTTTTCAAACAAAAACAGGAAAATTCGAATCTGGTACAAATTTTCGTAACTTTTCTGTAGTGCAGTTTTCAAACAGCGATTTCTCATTCGTTAACCGTTGGATCGGGCTGAAATTTTTACTGGAGGTTCTCAACATAGCAAGGAAGAGTTCCACCGGAGGGATCTTCGATCTGAGCTATCAGTAAAAAGATAAAAATTGTCGAAGTCTGCTGCAGACAAAGGTTTGGTAAATCGAATTTTATGGTTTTCTTTATATCAACTTCTTTGATTTCGGTTTCTATTGAATAAATTCATCATAGAAGTTGGTTATACAATGTTTGGTGTTTATAATTCTTGAAAGAAAGTAGTTGTGGAGGTGTATGAGCTATTTTTGGTAATTTGAGGGTTTTCGCGACACTTTGAAGTGTTGTCTTTATACTCATATGGTTTGATGATGACACGACTGTGATTGGTACTGTTGACGGTTATTGATGCTATTTTCGTTTCTGCTGATGACATTTGGTTCCTCCTGGTGGTTATTTGGTTCCTGCTGATTATGTATCATCTCTTTGTTGCTGCTGCTCGCCTATTTTCATTTTGCTGATAATATTTTTCATTCCTGCTGATAAGCTTATTTGTTGCTGCTGAGTGAAATTTTGATTCTGCTGATGACTTTTGGTTCCTGCTGATTTCATTCATTTCTGCTGCTCATTAGTAAAATGGCAGAATATGACAATGACAGGGATGATGTAATGTTTCCTTATTTGATAGACTGATATGTAATATGTTCTTAAAATGAATGCAACTGATATGGACCATAATATTTGATAGACTGATGTTTAATATGTTCTTACAAGTGCAAGTGTCATTATAAACATTAGAGTACTTAGGTAATAAGTTGTTACAAATAAAACTGACATTACAAAGTTTTGACTACTTATTCTACTTCAAATGCTTCATCTGGTGTGAGTCCTTGACCTTCATAATCATGGATGGTTTTCCTATTATAATTGTTCATTGCTAATCTTTGAGAAGTCCTTCTAGGGGGCCTGTATCCTGCATTATATTGACCTTGCCAGAAGTCATCATACCTCCTTTTTAGCCTTGCTTCATCCTCATTAGCAGGAACAACATTTGCAGTTGTATCCTCATTGACTTGTGCAGTTGTATACTCATTGGCATGTGGAGTTGTATCCTCAATGACTTGTGCAGGTGTATCATCATTGACTGGTGCAGTTGTCTCCTCATTGACATGTGCAGATGTGTCTTTAATGGCATCATCTTGTTTAACTGCATCAACATTCATATCTTCTGTATTTGCTTGCTGAAGTTGTACATCAACCAAGTCATCATCATCAAACAGCATGTATAGAACATTCTGTAAAATGGGTGTGTTAATTAGAATATATATAACAAAAAAGCATTGTAACAAAAAAATGAAAAGATAACATGTAACTTACCCTGTTTGATACACTACCACTAGCACTTCCTCTTCTCCTTCCCCTTCCCCTGTTTGATCCACTACCACTACCACTTCCCCTTCCCCTGTTTGATCCATTACCACTTCCACTTCCCCTACCCCTTCCACTATTTGATCCACTAGAACTTCCCCTTCCACTGCTACCCAACAACTTTTCACTATCACTTTTTTCATACCAAAGTTGGTATCCATTAGCAACAGAATAAAAAGTAAGACAATCTTTAACTTGATCTAAGTCTGCATACAATTCACCTAATCTAGGTTTTTTTAACTTCCAGTGTATGTTTGGGTCGTGGATAGGGTAATCTCTTTTATTAGGGTCAAACATAATCTCATCCTCATCACTCATTGGCATATTCTCATCTGAGTTAACTTCTGGTTCAACATGAGGTTTCTCTTTTTGAGATGAATCACCTAGGTCTGAAAATAAAGGATCTACTTCATCCTCATTGTCATCACTTTCATTTTCCAACACTAGCTTACTTTCATCAAATACAACAATTTCATTTGTTTTTTTCTTTTCATCTAAAAGTTGCCTTTCCTTTATCCTAACCTGCCTCAACTCTTCTTCACCCTCAGATAAATGATCAAGTGATGCAACATCACTTTCATCATCTGAGTCTTTGTAATAAGTAGCAGGGTTTAAAATCACAAGAACATAATCACCACTGTATTCTATTAAAGATTCATTCTTATAAGAAACATACAATGCTATGATACGTTCATCTGTACTTTGCCACTTTTCAACAAACAGCCTAAAATCATCATCAGACTTAATACATTTTAACCCATTACTAAAGTAATACAAGCCACACACTACTGAACCTATGTTGTTTTGAACAAAATTTGTCAACTCACTAGAGGTTAAAGGGGTCACATCAACTGTGGTTGTGAGCATATCAGCATTATGATAGGTTAAAGGTTTCAGACTGAAATACCCGTTATAATAAACATCTAAGGATAATGCACCTCCTTTGGATGAAGAAGCCATCCTGCTAAACATAACAAACAAACACAGTAGGTCAATTTCTGCTTAATTTAGCCGTTATTAACATAATTAAAAACAACAATAAGTATTAATTACCTTTAAGAACACAAATTAAGGTTCAATTTTGTCAATCGTACTCTTAACCGTTTTTAGGGTTTATGAGTGGAAAGTGAATTGGGGGAAAATTTGAGGGAAAATGATGTAACTATTACTTTAAAGAAGAAATATAAAATGTTCAAATTTGGTCCTCGCAATTTTAAAAATGTATCAATATTTTTATAACCAAAACTTGGGTTAGTGGTTAACGGGTGTTAGAAAAAAACCCAAATCCGCCAAAAAAAAAAGTTGGATACCTTTTTATGCAAGAAAAAAAGTTGGATACCTTGATTGGAAATGGACCCTAACTTTGATGCCTTTTTGTGCCATTTGCCCTTTAGAAAAAATACCGATAAACAAATTTGTAACACAATTTCACCAAATAAAATAGCAAATTAAATGTTTAAATAAAAAGTGATAAGGGCTTCCAAATCACAAACACTAAGTTTTGTAATAATTATTTGAAACAAAAATAACTGAATAATAAAGAGAATATTATTCCGGCTGCTTCAGTAATGTTGATTCACGACCTTGCGAATCAAACATCATCATCGGAAGATTCATCATCAGTGCTAGGTACATAATCATCTGTAGATTGCACATCATCTTGGTCTTCGTCATCAATGAAATTTTGTAAATCATCTTCATCAGATGCAGATGAGACACTATTAATGTCCGATTCTTCTAACTCTTCTTCGGCTTCATCCTCAAATAAGCTGTCAGAAGCACGAACGTCAGGAGAAGCGTAGGGTAGGTCATTTACATTAACCCAGACACCATCATCGCTTGTACTATTCTTATTATAAAGATCTTCATCGGACACTTCGTCAATTAAAGCATACTTGTCCTTTCTTGAACGTGAAGTGTCTTGTTCATTATGTAAAGGTAGATCATCAACAAATTGATCCAAATGGTATTCATGATCAGGAGATTGATCAATGACCTGGTTATCATCTTGATTAACTTGATTGCCTTTATCCTCAACGTCATCAGATGAGTCATCAAAAATTGTACGACGGCGTTTTTTTGAAATCTCATTTTGTGTAGAGTTGCTGCTACGCGTAAACCTAATAGGCCTTGTGTCATCAGATTCCTATTTTAACATTGCCATAGAATACATCAAATTTAGACATATACGGTACCACTATCCTCTTATTTAAAAACTTTAAAAATCAACAAATATGCTTTATATGACTAATGATATGAATCCATACCAATTTTTTTTCATTGTCAACATGCTCTTCGCGTGTATTCTTCTTGGATAAAGGTAACACGTTATCATCGTCGGTGTTGAATGTAAAATCCTATATGTATGCCAAAGAAACATTGTTATAAAAGAATACAATTTGTTTTTACGAATTTTGGCACATATTTAACACATACCAACTCATCATCAGATAAGTCAACACCCGGTATATGTTTACCAATCATAATGGTAGAATTCGATGCTTTATTGCTTTCCTCTTCCTTGCTTAAATCCTAATTTACAAAAAATTCGTTATAAAACATATTTTCACGTACACAAAGTATACAAAAATGAAATTCGAGTTGGTGTTGTTTATAAAGAACAAAAAATATATAAATACCTTCGATGATTTTACGGGTCTTTATAACTATAAAAATCATTAAGTATGTTGTATGAATAACAATATGATTCAATACCATTTTTTTTCCCTTTTCAGCATGCTCTTCTTGTGAATTCTTCTTGGATGAAGGTAACACGTTTTCTTCATCAGAGAAACCGTACTGAAGAACGTTGTTTTTCACAACAACACCATCTTGCTTTGAGACTGTTTTGCCTTGGGTGTTGAAGGTAAATTCCTATATGTATGCCAAAGAAACATTATTATAGAAGAATACAAAATGTTTTAACGAATTTTGCCACATATTAAACACATACCAACTCATCATCAGATAAATCAACAACCGGTATATCTTTACCAACCGGATGGGTAGAATTCGTTGATTTAATGCTTTCCTCTTCCTTGCTTATCTACAATACAAAAAATTCGGTTAGTTCCATATAACTCACGTACAAAAAGTAAACTGCAAATGAATTATGAAGTAAATCGAAATTTAGAGATTTGTTGTTCTTTACAAATAAGATAAACTACGTATGCACCTTGGATGATTTGAGGTTCTTCATATTGATGAGAAAATACTTGTAAGCCTGTAAATGCACAAATATGAAATTGTATTACGTTTTGAAGTATATTAGTTTAGTTTAATGCAAAATCAAGAGAAACATATATTAGGCAATGATATGTTTTTTATTTGTAAGTTACATATAATATCTTTTAAGATGATTACACAAAATCGTTATTTTCAATAACTTATAATTTGCATCTAAGTAAATGTTTTCTTAAAATAACTTATAACACCTTTTATTCTTCATAGTCAAACTATATATTTTTCATAGTCAATGATTTTAAATCTTTGATTTGTTATTACACATACCCGCACATATTAGAAGATACTGATTTAGTTGCATGTTATAAAAAAAAGTGTAATAAAAACTCTTTATTTAATGAGAAAACTTGTAAAACCTTCCATAATGATTACAAATTTGGGCAATTTGTGCCACTCGGTTAGATTTTCAATTAAGACTTCACTATCTCATTCAAAGAGATATAGTAGTATCTCTCATCAAATACCAAAAGTCATCTTCTTGATCACAATCCTTCAACCATAACCGTCACATCAAAAGGTACTTTTTTTTTAATTTCTTTTATGTTTCATACGTTTGCACTGAGTAATGGTTTACGAAAATGATTGAAAGAAATGTCATAAGCGATGTTGACCGAGTAGAAAAGTATCTAAAAATACTTGCATGTTACGAATCCCATATACTTTTTGATATTATAGGCTGATCTACACCATTTTGCCGTTTGATTTAGTTTTGCTTCAAGATTATTGTTAGATTGAATGTATTGGTAGATTTGTGATGTTCTACAGTATGAGATTATGTTGGCACAAAAGTTTGTTTTAAGTTAATAAAAATAACGTGATTATGGGTTATACATGTACACAAAGTAATTTATCATAATCATAGCTTATTAGTTGAAAGTTTAGATGATCAGGCTTTAGCTTATTGATTAATTTAGGTTGATTGTGTTAAAAAAGTAGGTTCGGAGATTAGTCTATAAAAAGGACTTGAATGTGATTAGCCGCCTAAATATTAGGTGGTATATAAGTTGTATAATCTATTATGGCTTTTGTTTACTTTCTGCTTCAATATGCCTGTTAGAATTTATTATGGATTTTGTGCTTATAAGTAAATAAGTTGAATTATTAGGTTATTGTTTCATATATGCTGATTGTGTGCTTATAAGTATGCTACAACAATAACAGGTGTCTATGTTTAGGTTTAAATGTAAACGGGGATAGCATATACAACTGGTTCTCATACACATTAGCTTATTTAGCGCTATAAGGAAGTCAGTAAGAGTTAAATTGTATGGAACGTTGGTGAATAAGATGGTTGCCGAATATCTATTGACCATATGTTATCAGTTATTAGAGAATCTAATAACACTTTCATATGAGTAATACAATCTACACTATAATGTTGAAGAATCGTTTTTGGATTGAAACTATTAAAGCATTTTGATACTTGTTGGTTGAAAAATGTTGTTTTGGCAAATTTCCATTCAATTTAATAAAAGTGGTGTATGTCTTCTTTGTTTGATTATGTATATGAAAACGCATTGATAATATTAGATGGAAGACTATAAGTAATCAAAAGTAATATATATGTATAGATGTATGATAAGTACTGTAATAGAATGTCACAGTCAGTTTTGAATTTGATAATATGTTGACAACATAATCGATGTGACATTATTAAATAGGATGGCCATGCAGTTTTTAGTCGAGGCAAACAAAAGAAACATCAAAACACAACAGGTATTTTATTATTGGAATAAATATATACCTTATTACTTTATTATTGCAACTTACAATATATATACTGACGACGATTTTGAATGACAGAAGCTTCCTACGCTTTTTACCGAAAGATTGTCTCCGAAACATAGGTGGATATACTTAATAAACAATAAGGGAACAAAACACAAGGTTTACTTGAAAATGTGTGCTGGTCAATTGACGTTGTACTCACATGAATGGAAGAAGTTTTTAGAAGACAGTGGATACCGGAACATACACATGTTTCATTTTGTTCGTGAAGAACAGGACTTGTACTATGTGACGGCATACAACAATTCTGGCTTTGAATGCAACGGCTACAACCTGGCGGACGTAGGTTATAGACAGATCAGATGCCTGCTTACAGTGGAACACAGGGCGCTTGCACCGGTAATTCGTAACTTATAAGCTTTAGATAATATATATAGATTTGAAATCTTAGTTTACCCAAAATCTTTGCTGACAAATTATTTTATAAAAATAACTGTTTCGTAGTTCATTCCATGAGGTTTCTTGGTAGAGAATGACAATCCTCAATATCGCATTCTTGTGGGTGGGACAGAGGTAGCAACTGTGACTCGTTCTAAGGTTGAGATAGAGGATCAAAAAGTGTTTAATGTCCATGTGTTTGGAGGACCGGGATGGAAGCAACTAATCCAATCTCAAAACATCGTTCCTGGGACAAGAACGGTTTTCACTAACTTATGGAACAATCGTCTTTCACTGATGGTATTTGATGGGGATGGGTTCGGGACGCGTCATGAGGTTGTTCAACGTATGGAACTCAACTATCTAAAACCATTTGTGAAAAGTCCAGTAGAGACTAAAGGTATGTTGCGTAAAATACTGTTGTTAAGTATACATAGCTATTTGTTAAATTTTAAAGATTGAGTATGATATTTCTAATTTTTATTTGTTTACTTTAAATATAAAATTGAGGCTTGAACACATGTGTGAATGGGAACATCATGAAATGCACGATGATGAGAATGATGTCTTTTATGCTCCAATTCTGGCCTATGTCACAGACAGAGGACGTTTGGTAAGTAATACATACATACAGATTTATAATATGATTGATTATGAACTTTAACGATTGTGAGTAAATAGTACAATAGATGCGTATAGTTAGTATGTTGATGTTTGATATACTACATTAAAATAGACGACAAACCTTGAGATATGTTGGACCATTATGCAATGAGCTTATGTTTTTGACCATTAGACTTTTAGTTGATGGACATATTTAATCTGTTTACTATTTGTTGGAAAAACAATATAAAGGTGAGTTTATTGGTTAACAATAACGCTCTTGTATGAATGCAGAACATATTCCATAAGTTTGTGAAGTCCCATCATATGTGGAAGTTCCATAACGCAGTCCTCAGATTTCAAGATATGGACTTCTATGTGGATGTTGATCTGGAAAGCCACAGTGACAGGCCAAAAAGCAAAAACCATGTTACGATAAAATGCAGATGGAATGATATTGTTGCAAAGTGTGGTTGGGCAAGAGAGAAAATGGTACGTTTCAAACTGGTAGAAGAAATCCCAGATGTCTCAGCTTCGGTGCATTCCCGTAACCCAGTTATGATTCCACTCTTCCACATGTGTTAAGAATCTACCTCATGATGCACCAAACTTTGTTTCTTTGTTTTAGGTATTAATCTTTTGTGGTTAGACATCGTTAACAGTATGTACTTGGAACATCGTATTTGTGTTTAATGTTTTGGTTATGTGCTTCACAGAAGCAGCAAACTGTGGAAATGCCTATCATTAGATGGAAATGAACTATAGATGCATAACTATTTATGATATATTTTGAATGGCAAATGCAGAAATAATAACTGCATTTGGTTTACACATTGTTATTTTGAATATGATTGTTTTCCTGTTTAGAAAATCTATTTATTTCTACAGTTGAGTTCATTTCCTCTACAACATATATGCGGATAAAGACAGGATCATGTAAAATGAATTATAGTAATACAAAAGTACTCAAACCTATTTAAACTTAAGTGAAGTAGATTGTTATTTTGAATATGATTGTTTTCCTGTTTATAAAATCTATTTATTTCTACAATTTTTAGATGGGCCATTATGATGTATGTTTCTAAAAGCTAACCAATTTTAAAAAGCTAAACTCTTTAATTATTTTTTTTCATATTACAATATAATTTTGACATTCTCTATTCGGCCATTTGCAAGCACCTTATTAACAGGGCAACAACAGTTGTCCGGTAATATGGTTAAGTAAAAATCAATCTATATACTAATCGGAATCATTTTTTAAGGTTCAAATAGTTTTGGTTACCACTCAACATTTATTTCTTAACGACTTGAAATAAATAATCCTACTAATAAAAATTTGTTTTATTCCATAATCGTGGCCAAGAAATAAATATAAAACAGTTGATAATCACAATGAACCAATCTATATTGATTTTAGACCATTGTTTCAATAGTCATTTATGATTTTATTTCTCTAAAAATAAATGCTATGTTACGAATATGTGACGAAAATCAATAGAAACAAATGTTTGATAGTGATCAAAATCTAAGATATTAATTTAAATGCAACTCTATTTTCAAAATCTTATGAACCATAATTCAAATACAACAACCAATTGTCTAAAAAGTGATTGGGACTCCCCAATACCAAAAGATGAAAATAAAATTGTCTAAATGCAGAATCCATCCACAATATGTTTTGAACAAATATCCATAAAACCAAATTTATTTAATACATTTATTGTAGTTCGTCCCTATTCTGATGCAAAGCTTCAAGGATTTTTCTCCACTTTTATGTCCACAATTTGCCTTTTGGTCTTTGAACACTCAGTGCTTGGTTCCGCATCAGAAGCCCGTTTACCGTTACTGGTCTTTGCAGGAGGACTTGTGGCGGTACTTTTCAATACGTTGGTTGGTGTAACAGTCTCATCGGTTTGGGATTCAAGATCCTGAAAGTAAGTGGATCTTATATTATTACATGTGCTACCTAAAATAATTATCTTATACTAAATGTATGAAGGACTAATGACTTACCAAGGCAGATATCCCTATACACTTAGAACTTGTAGCCTCGCTATCCTGTTATTTTAAGATGAAACAAAATAACATGTTATATGTCGTTTCAAGATTACGTTTTTGGATTTTCATTTTAAACAATGTATATATTACCTTCATGGGAGTAACAGATGACGTAAGAGCACTCAGAATATCAACATCATCCGAAAGACGCAAGACAGTAAATACAGGCAACATCTTCTTCTGATTGTATTCATCAATAGACACTTTAAACGCAAGCCTTTTTCCTACCAATTCGGTGATTTCTTTTGGGAACACTTGTTGATCAGCACTCTACAAATCAATTTGTTTTATTGTCAGATGATATGTACTAAAAAACATCCTTATGAGAATTTTATTTGTAAATTAGATTATAGAATATATTTACCTTCAAGCCATACTTTTCGCAAAGTTGGTATGCTGATCTACCTGTTAAGGATTGCACTTCGTCGTTAAACAGAGACAGGGACATTGTGCTAGACTCATCTTGAACACGGACTTGAAGGCGAAATCTACAGACAATGTATTTTTAAACCCCAATTTAGCTACCTATTCAAATCCAATAACTGTGCATCTTTAAAATTGTAATGGTTCATTAAAAAAACGTCAACTTACATTGATTTTATGCCTTTAACAATCTCATTGCACTTGGTGCATCTCCACTGATTAGAAGTCACACTCATTTTACTTGAGCTATCATCATCAAGATCAACAAACTCGCTATCTTTCACCACTTTCTTGCTACACTTTCTGCAACCCAAATACCACCATCCCTCCTCATCTTGTATAGCGATGATCGTTCCAACAATAACGGAAGCGATGTTCTGTAAACAACGCAAATAGCTATAATAAACCTTAATATTCTTTAACTCTATTAATGACTGCCGTATTTGAGATTGCTGTACCTTTTCAACATCCAACAGCTCAACAATGTTTTTAACAGGATACTTATTTAGAAAATCATCCTTCGTCGAGAACTTTGACCCAGCAGAAATACATGATGCTGTGTTCTCAGACGGTTCAGCATCTTGTCTTGAAAACAACCTAAATCGAAATTCAATTAACTCAAATTTATATAACTTACTGATATGTATTTTTTAAATTGCCTGTTGTGTTACCTTAACCTATATTCTTCAACCTCTCTCAATTCATCTTGCTCAATGGGTTGAGCAGCATTGAACAGAAACAGTTTTGTTCCATGATAACCGTTTTGGACACACATCTTACCTATACAAATACAAATTAATAACTTTAGTATTTTTCTTTATATGCTTAAACATATTCCCTAAGATATAATAAAAGAGGTGATAAGATGTTACCGTCCCAAGCTTTCATCATTGCCAATGATAGAACAATCATGATATTACCATGATCCACAGTTGCGTTCAAAAAGTCATTGAATTGTTGTGCAAATACACCCCACAACGTACAGTTGAGTTCATTTCCTCTACAACATATATGCGGATAAAGAAATAATCATGTCAAATGAATTATAGTAATAAAAAAGTACTCAAACCTATTAAAACTTAAGTTAAGTAGATGGTAATAAAGGGATTATAGTAATTACTCAGCATCAATAAGAGTCAATGGCTTCTTTTTTCCCTTGTTCCCATTCTTGTCAAAATTATCCAAATCTTGACATGCAGTGACATGGCCAATTACATCTGCTCGAATAAGAAACACAAATTCTTTAATACACATTATACCATTTGAAGCAAGTCGGCCAAGCTATTATATCTGTATTTGAATATATACATTAATAAGTATTCAAAGGCCTTAAAACTACAATCAAACTATTCCTATAAAAACTATGTAATGTCAATCTATACATTAATACATCTATTTTAACTAATAGCATAAGGTTTGAGTGTAGTTTCAATCTAAACATTAATAAGTATTTGTTTCTCTTCTATTGTTGACATTTAAATAATATAAATTAAATTACATACCAAATTGGCCATCTTCTTCCATCTGCAAATCGGTGATGGATTTGTAGCCTCTAAAATCAAATCCATACATAGACCCAGTGAAATCATTACAGGGCTCACACAATGTATTGCTCAGAAAGCTGAGACGTAAAGCATTCTTAACCATCCTATACTTGGGTTGGATTTCCCCAAGTGAGTATCTTTCGAGCTTGACAGCAGCGCCTTCAACCAACTTGTGCTTGAATTGATTCACATTCGCCATCCTGCAGGTGGCCTGCATTTTAGTATTCTGCACAAAAAGAAGAAGATTAATTTCGAAAAACATAGTAAACTTTAATAAGACATTAAAAATTAAATTGGTAGCTTTGTCCTCTAACAATAGCTACATATGAATAATAAAAATGGTAGCTTTGTCCTCTAACAATAGCTCCATATATAACATAATACGTGGGCAGCTTTGTCCTCTAACAATAGCTACCCATACCAAGTCTATGTCTACCAAAAAATTACACATAAGGAAACGTATGCTTACATTTTCATCCATAAGTACCATTTCAAGATTTTTGACATGCGGCTTATTGTAAATTTCTTGAGTCCAACACCTTAAAACACGGACTCTCAAGGTAATGTTGTCCTTGACAGCCGATAGGTCTTTGATATAACCTGACACAAACACAGCCATAACTTTTTAATTTTTAGATGAGAAACAAAAGAGAAAAGGATGATGTGGGCAGCTAACACTCTACATTCATGGGGATTATATAGGATCTAAACCTTCACATAACTTGACTAATTCGAAATTTCAAAAAGGCAAGTATTGAATTTCCTATCATTATCATATTAGGGTTCATAAAAAATAATTACAATTAAATTTAAAAAGTCAAATTAAGAGACTTACATGAGATAAATAGAAACGCCAGGGATCAATTAGGGAGCAAAACCATATCAATCAACATGAATGGTATATTACTTTACAAAAATAAGTCAATCGGACATCATTGGATGATAATTGAAACTGAAAATTCCTTCAAAAACGCGTTTCAACTTAATGTATCCGGTTGATTTTGAATGGTAGAGGAGCGTAGCATTGAAGATCATTAATGTTCTTGAATCCTTTACAAAAATATGAAGGATATGAAGGAAAGAGGAGCGTATATTTGAATGAAAGGGAGCGTATATTATGAATGGTGTTGATGACTTTACTAAAATAACCCAAAAGCCTTAAACATACCCGCTTCTTATTAAACACCTTACAAAAATAACACAAAAAAGGTCTTTAAATGATACTTATTTGACTTTTAGAGGTGTAATTAATTTTATTTTTTAATGCATATGCTTTAGGGAGCTTGTACATGTGTTCTAATTATGGAATTTTTGAGGTGTAATTAATTTTATTTTTTAATACTCCTGCTTTAGGACGCTTGTACAAAACCTTATTTTATTAGTTAAAATAGATTTGAGAATCAAACTTTTTTTTACCAAGGGATTATGTTGACATAAATAATGTCTTAAAACATTGTTAGCATATTAACAATGTCTCTATGTTTTGATAATTACAAAGCATAAACTCATTAATCTAAAACTTATGACGTAAACAAGTTTTTAATGCTTAATATTTGTCTTTGCTTCCATATCACTTAAGGTATGAATAAACAAAGGGTTTATTGCATTTCATGATCAAAGGAAATTTTTCTAATCACTAGAATTTTTATAAAATGTATTAAACATCTTATATCTTTTACAAAATTACTTTTGGAATTAAAAGAATATGTTTAATTCATTATAAATATATGATTTCAAATTTCCAACCAAAAATAGCAAATTTTATCCAGAAAAATATTCCCCACTAAAAGACAAGAAAAACCAACGTTCTGAAGGGGCGGCCCCCTTAATTCCTTAGGCGGCCCCCTTAATCATTAAGGGGGCCGACCATTAATTAAGGGGACCGGCCACGCTCCAGAACAGTATTTTTCTCCCCTATAAATACTGGTTCATTCCTCATAATTTTCTCACCTTTTGCACTTCTAAACTTTCTGATCTAGATCCACATTTCTATTCTCTTATCCTTTGATCATAAGTGTATAATTCTTTGTTTCAAAGTGATTCAAACTTCATCCTCTCAAGTGCAAGAGAAGAATACTTCTATCCCCCAAGACAAGAAGTATTACAACTTGTTGTGATCTCCACATCCAAGTTGTTGGTGCATCATCAAGATTATTTACATTATTTTTTGTGAAGATTGTTGTGAATATTTGATTGTAGATAGTTGTGCTAGATATATAGATTGTGCAATTAGTTAGTAGCTTGGTGTGAAGAAGAAAGGTTATGAATTAGATTGTAGTGAAGAAGCTAGGTGTGGAGTAGTTAGTTGTGAAGTGAATTGGTGCGAAGAAGATAGGTGTGGAGTAGTTAGTTGTGAAGTAGATTGATTTGAAGAAGTTGTGACTTAGGTGTGAAGAAGTTGTGGTGTGAAAATTGGTGTGTAAATTGGTGTGTAAGGTTTTCTCCGCCATAAGGGAGCTTGTTGATATAGTGAAGAAAACTCTCGAGTTAGGTGCTCGGGAAGTGGAGTAGGGCAAGGAAGGTGTCCTTGTAGCCGAACCACTATAAATCTCTTGTCTCGCGGTTCGATCTTTCCATCTCTTACTTATCATTGTTATAGATTATTTATTGATAGTTGTTTACATTGTGCAAGACTTGAGATCACATATTATCGAATCTAAGTTTTTAAAAACGAAGAAAATACTAAAACTATCTTTTATAACGAATTAAAAAGACGTAAAACTATTCAACCCCCCTTCTAGTTTTCCACAATTGGTATCAAGAGCCAGGTTTAGCAAGATTCTTAAAATATATTGTATTTTAAAACTTGTAACAATCTATGGAATCTGAAAAATATTTAGAAGGGCAATCTATGCAAAGACCACCACTATTTGAAAGTGATGGATTTTTATATTGGAAAAATATATTCGAAACGTATGTGAAATCAAAAGATCTTGATCTTTGGCATATTATTACCTTTGGTGATTTTCCTCCTATTCAATATAATGTTGAAACTAAAATGGATGAAATTGTATCTTTCGAAGAACAAAATGATGATTTGAAAAAGAAATTAGCAAAAAATAATGAGGCTAAAATGGTCATTTATAATGCGTTACCACGCAAAGAATATGAAAGAATTTTTATGTGTAAAACCGCCAAAGAAATTTGGGATTCTTTACTAATTACTCACCAAGGTAATAGCCAAGTCAAAGATAATAAAATAGATCTTCTTGTACAACAATACGAACAATTTACGATTCCGGAAGAGGAATCAATTGATAATGCTTTTGCTAAGTTTAACACTATTATCACAAGTTTAAAAGCACTTGATGAGACATTATCTAGTAAAAATTGTGTTAGGAAATTTCTTAGGGCATTGCATCCAAAATGGCGAGCTAAGGTCACGGCAATTGAAGAATCAAAGAACTTGATGACGTTATCACTAGATGAACTAATTGGCAACTTGAAAGTTCATGAAGAAATCATAAGAAGAGATTCGGAAACGGTCAAAGTCAACGATAAGTGTGTAAATACTCATCATTTTTACCGTATTTTAACTGCCAAAACGCGTGAAAACATTCAAGAATGCATCAAAATAATGAAAATATCCCAAAGATCGTGTTTTATATGTTTTAAATGCAAAATGATTGAAAACAAATGAAAAATGAACAAAGTTTGCATAATTGGCAGTTTCAGTCCCCCAACTTTCAAAATTTGTTAAAACTAGTCCCTAAGCGTTTATTTTGAAAGAAAAGTCAAACCAAGTCTTTAAAAATCAAAATTTACCGAATAATGATCTTTGGGTGAAAATCTTTCAAAATGCACAAGTTTACATCTTTTGTCCCTCAAGTTTCACAATTTGGCGAATCTAGTCCCCGGGAATTTCAATTTCTGGGAGACAAACTTTATTGGTCCTTGGTAATTGGAATGTGGCAAAAATCACCCTTGTTATAACTTTGGAGAATAGGCAGATTTAACCCCTAAATTTTCAGCACACTACGAAATTGGTCCTTGTGATTAAACCTCTACAAACCAAACGGACCTAATACTAAAATCCCACCAATCCAGCCCATCACCAACACAAATCCACTCCACTTTTTTTTACCTAAACCTAATCCCATTTAATAAAATACGCCCCCCTCCCTTTTTTGGTCAAAGCACCAGTCAAATCCCACCTCTCTTCTACCTTCGATTATCCAGGGAACAAACCCCATACCTACCTCTCCTTTTGCCCGCCAAAACTCTCCCCTATCCCCATCACTTTTCCAGCTCACCAACAAGACAAAAGAGTATCACATAATGTCGAATCACAGGTCCCTTCCATGTCATCAATCCTCAAAGTCCAATTCTCATCCAACGGCTCAAAAATCAAGGCTTTGGGAGCAAGTTGAATCCTGTGGTTGTGGACAAGCTAAAGAAACACAAATGAAGTCCAGCTCAGCTTTCTACTCTCACAACAAACACAGAAGAAACACACACAGAACAAGACAAGATGAAACCCCAAGGCACACTAGTATAAAAAAACAGTTTCTATCCACATTAGTTTTTTGTCCAACTTTTCATGTTTAGGAAAGTTTTGGCCAATTTACTTGTTTCATTAGTCAAGCACTTCAGTAAAATTGTAATTTTAATTTCTTTGTTGTACTCAAGTTTTGTTAATGAAAATTCAGTTTTCACTTTGTGCCTCAAAAGCTTACTTTGTGTTTTCTAAATCTTAAAAGTCTTATTGTTACTGTTTCATAAGTATCTAGCTCACTCATAGTTCATTCATGTTTACTTAGCTAATAGGAATGCTTAAGGTAGTGTTTGGATTAGTTTAGTTCAGGGTAATGAAAGCGTTTTGGTAAAAAGGTTTGCTTGTAATAACTTGAGTTAAATCCTAACATGAGATTTTGGTCAAGATTTTGTAGAATGGTTAAGTTTCAAAGAATTGGGTGAACTTGGTAAAATTTCTTTTGAGTATTCTGTCATTCACCAAATCTGCCCATACAGTTATTTTTGAGCTCTCATTTAGATATCCCAAGGTACAATTTAGGTTCCCAATTTAGGATTACAAGTAGTTGTTAGTGTAACTTTAAATTACCTTGAATTATCTTGTGCTTTAAAGTTCAGATTTAAGTGCCCTTTGACCCAAATGCCGCCTGCTGTAACAGCAGCCTGCTAGCCTCAAGCTCACTTATGAGGTCGTTTCTAGTTTAGGTTAAGTTAGGTTTAGACTTTGATTTTAGTTTTACCGATAGTTAGTAGTATTGTTTTAACAAGTCCAACTTTACTTTTTTCTTGCATTTGAAAGTTTTTTAGCTAAATCTCAGCCTATGAACTCACCCATTATAACCTGTTACAACAGTCCCTTTAGGTTCCAACACCCCGCAAAAAGCGAGTTTTAATTTGTTCATTAGTAACTCATTAGGCTTAAAATTTGGTTTGTGGCTTATTTGTAAGCTTGTTTACAAGCTTATATTTTTATTTTATTTTTACAATTTTTTTTAGATAGCGTATTTAACCCTCAAAGTTGCCCCTCCAAGGCTGTTTCTTGCCTTTTGCACCCAACTGTCCCAACATTACCTTTTTTATTCAGGTTTTAGGTTAGCTTAAGTTGAAATTGGATTTACATTTCTATTTCATTAGATTTTGGTAGTATAGGTTTTTATGGGGTGAGCTTGTTTTGCAATGTGGTGCTCATTTTCTAGCTTATAATTGGCCTGCTTCAACAGCCTCCAAACAGCCCTTATGGCATGTCAGTTACAGCCCCCCCATAGCAGCCTTTTTTGTTTTTTTTACATACATTAATCTGCTTTTGTTTTCAGCTTGTTTGTTGGCCATATCGGTGGCTTGTTTTTGAAAGCTCAAACAGTGAGCTTGATTGTTATTGGCTCACTTTTGGGTGTTGTCGCTGTCTTTAAGCCCTTTTCCATAACAGCTTTTTATATCTTTAGTTTCTAGGACATAGCTTGTAGGATCATAGCCTCTTTTTTTATGCCCTTGTTGACCATTAGGAGCTGTTTAGTTTGGTTTATTTGCATATTCTTGTGTGATTCAGTAAAGTTTGGTTTGAGTTTGAGTTTTGAAAAAGTTCACAATCTTAAGTTTGGTATTTTCTAGTGTCATAAAAGTTTCACAAAAGAAAAATAAAAATGTTTCAAAAATTGTGGGCTAAGGGATTCGAACTACTGACCTCCTGGTACACAAACAGAACCAAACCACACCTCTCCCATTTGTGCTATCGATACCTTGTTGTTGTAAACTTGTTTATTTATTACTTATTCATTAGTTAATTTTGCTTATATAATCTAAGATTTAGATTAGCTTATTGTCTGCTTATTTGAACTTGATGAGGCGAAAAATGATCCGTTTTTAGGGGGTCATTTAAGCCCGAATCCGAATTTATTTGATCAAATATTGCCCTAAATCGTTCCTTTTGTGATTTTAGGTACTTGGAGAGTGAATTCTGGAAAAGAAGCCATTTTGGACGTTTTTGGAGCATAAAAGTGAAGAAAACGGCAAAGTCTCAATTTTCCATGCTGGGAACAGTACATGAAGGCGTCAAGAGTTTTCCTAACGGCGTCAAAAGCCCAAGAATTAAAATCCGTAGTTGATGACGGCGTCACACACAAGGCGTCAAGAGTAATTTTTGTGACGGCCTAGGCCTTGACGGCGTCAGAAGTAGATCAAGGCCGTCCGAGGAAGTATTTGGCGGCGAGATGACGGCGTCACACCTTTGTTCTTGACGTCGTCATCCCTATTTTCCTATATATAGTTTTCTAGTTTTTCACATTTAAAGAGAGAAGTTTTGGGAGAAACCCTAAAGACGATTTTGGTGTAACTTTACAGGTTTTTCAAGGGTTCCAACCCCTTGATACCTTGCATGATTAATTAAGATAAGTGTTCTTCTAATTCAATCAATATGTCTATGTGTTGGTTGTCTATATCTTGTTCTTGTCTTAATTCTATCATGCTAGGCTAGATCTCTTTTGTGTTTGCTTAGATCTAATGAAACCTAGATATTGATTATGTGTTGATTACTTGTTTATTCTTGTCTTGGATGAATGATTTATATGTTAGGCTTAAGAAAACTGGCAGATCTCCAAATGGTAACATGCTTGAACGTCTTAAGAAACATGAACCGAGGCGTACTAGGTCTTTATTGGTTGTATTTAATGCATGAGCCACAGTTTACAATCCCTATAGTTGTGCTGGGCATGGTGTAGGAGGAGATAAGAGCTCATAGAATTGGGGAGTTATGTATGCCACCCCATGAATGGTATTAAGGAATACGATCCGTCATCCATGCAATTATAACAAGTAATTAACGTGTAAAAGATATCTAGGGAGTAGTGAAATCTAAGTAAACACATTTTCTCCAATTACTGCTCACAACCTTAGTATAATTAGTTTATTTTCATTTTTAGTATTTTATTTTGATTGCATCTTAGTATTGGGTTAGTTGAATAGCAACTAATTCCGCCCTAATCTTCCAAAACCCGAGATTTTACTTGCTTTCATAAAAATATAAAAACACAAAAAATAATCATCCCTCACCTTTAGAACTAGTATTTAGGCTTTCTAATCCTAGCGACACTATTCCTAAGCTGAACGATCAATCCCCCGGTACTTGTCACTATACTATACTACAACGATCAGGTACACTGCCTGGTGGGGGTTGTAAGCTTCTCGAGATCCCTCGAGAGGTAAAGCCTGTTGCGATTCCCACGCATCAAGTTTTTGGCGCCGCAGCCCGGGGAATAGTTATTGTCTAGGTTAGAATTTCTTTTTATTAGGTCTACTTGCTAGATTCCTTTCTAGTAAGATTTTATTTTTATTTTTAGGTCTTCTTTAGTCTATCTTATTTCTTCGTGCTTTCGTAACTCGTTACCATCCGACATCATCGAAGGTGGTAACATCTTTGAACCCGTCATCCCACCACAACAAAACCCACCATTAGAACCCCTTAGGCTCCGAACCTTAGGAGAGTATTCCCGACCTAGCCACCAAGGCTACCGAAACACCATTGAGCTCACCGGAGCCAATGTGACCCCCTTGCGATCAGACACCATCCGGTTGGTGCAAAGCGGATGTGCATTCCATGGACTTCGTTCCGAAGATCCAAACCAACATCTTAAGGACTTTCTCAAAATCGTAGATTCCATAGACCTAGGTGTTGAAACTAGAGAGACTACCCGTTTACGCCTATTCCAATTCTCTCTACGGGATCAAGCTAGTCAATGGCTTGAGCGTTTACCCGCGGGATCCATCACCACATGGGATGATCTCACCACTCGTTTCCTTGCTCAATTTTTCCCACTGGGGAAAACTACTAAGCTTAGAAATGACATCTTGATGTTCCAACAACGTCAAAATGAATCTCTTTATGAAGCATGGACTCGTTTCAAGGACTTACTCCAAAAAGTCCCTCATCATGACATAGATCTTTGGCTCCAAGTCCAAATCTTTTATGACCATATCGACATCTCCACAAGGCGAGCCATTGACCAATCGGCCGGTGGTAAGCTACGTGATCTTAGTGCGGAACAATCATGGGAACTCATAGAAGATCTTGCTCTCTATGACAACGAAAGTTGGAATGATCCCCGTGATTTGAACAAAACGGTCAAGGCAATATCTTTGCCTTCGAACAACTCTAGCACTCCCGACCGTAGGATCACGGAACTTGAGGACCCAGTCAAGTTTCTCATGAAATCTTACGAAGCTCCGAAGCCTTCAAACCAAGTGAACAAAATCACTTCTTCATGCGAATTATGTAGTGGTCCCCATGACACTCGTGATTGTGTGGAACTCCCTGGAACAGCTTTTGCGGACTACGCATCCACGCGTACCGACGAAGCGGGAGATAAGTGGTACACTTTCAAGCCCGAGCCAAACCTTTACGGTGATTCATACAACCCCTCTTGGAAAAATCACTCAAACCTTAGGTGGAAACAAAATCAACCCAATTCCTCCAATCCGCCTAATCGCTACCAACCAAACGGTCCACCATCCAACCGTACTTTCAACAACAATCCTTCTAACAACTATGGTAGTACCAACAATCTTGAAGGATTGATGTCAAAGTTCATGGCATCTCAAGAAGCCCGCATAGCTAGGTTTGAAACCGAATTCAACCAACAACAAACGGAGATGACCAACAAGATTGACAACTTGTTGAAAGCCCTCAACAACCAAGCGTTAATCACACCTAGGAAGGACACTAGGGACACCAATAGTGGAACCCAAATTAAGGACCCCTCATCATCCAAACATGTCCACTTTGTCAATGTTGTCACCATTAAGCCGATCGATAAGGAGATAGAGGAGAGTGACAAGGATGAAGTTAGAGTAGAAGCCGAAAGTAAGGATGAGAGTAGGGAAGTTGAGGTTAATAAGGATGAGGAATTAGAGGAGGTAGAACCTATAGAAGAATACTTTGATAAGTTGCCAACCAAGGAAGAACGGGAATACCATAAGGATTTATTCGATAGTCCCGAGAGAACATATATCTTTGGCAACCCCCTTATCAAAATGGGAGACCCCTCTAACATTAACATCCCATGCAATATCGGGCACATGCATATGTGGAAAGCTTACAGCGACCTTAGATCCCCCGTGAACATCATGACTAGGACTTATTACAATTGGGTGATGAAGAAGCAGCTCAATTTTAGGATGATGCCCGGTAAGAATCTGATAAGTAATTTTGCAGGAAGAGTGAAGGGATTACATGTGATTATAGGGAATCTTACCTATGAAATCGATTTTATGATAGTGGAAGACATTCGTCCAGTGATAGGTGCTTGCCTAAGTCAAATAGTATTCGGAAAACCATTTGTTGAGGCCACTAGGATGAGTTATGATCCGACTTTAGGGATAGTTAGATTCAAGAAAGAAAATGATGAGGTTGCTTATCAAATGCCCTACAAGATTGAACAATACCGCCTTCTCTCTAATTTCGAAAAGGAACATAAGCAAGCGGCTTATTATAGGAATGAGGAGGATAGACGTAGAGGAGTAGAGTATGTTAGAAATAGGATGCTTGGTTTCTACAAAGAATGCTTGCAACTAGGTCCGGAATACAAAACTGGTTTAGAAGACGACCTAGAGAATGAAACCAATGATGAGATCACGTGATAACCCATGACTTTGAGTCTAGCTACAAGACTCGTAAATAAAGAAAAGCGCTTCTTGGGAGGCAACCCATGCTTTGTGTGATTTTCATTTTATTTGTTTGTTATTTGCTTCCGTATGCATGCTTTATTTTTATTGTTGGTTGATCATGTCTCTAAATTAAAATGTGGAAATACTTTACTATGTTGTTTGGCCTAGTCTTAACTCCAACCTAAAAGTATTTTTGCAAAAGATAAGTGTAAGGGGAAACCCCAAATATGTTTTTAAGAAACAAACCGATCATGATTCTCCACAATATTAAATGAACATGTATATTCGTATTTGTTAAAGTCAAATGCTTGTATTGAGTCATAATGAAGTTTTGCAGGATTTTCCAGGAAGTAGGACCAAGTTTTTCCAGAAATTTTCAGGAAACTTAACATAAGAATTTCTGCAGGTCCATTCTGACGGCGTCAGAGGATTACTCTTGACGGCGTCAGGAGTAAAAATCTGGAAATTTTACCGGTTTTGTTTTTCTAATGGAGTCTTATGGTTTTTGTGAATTATTAAGTTTTATAATCTCCAGGAAATCTGCAAACTTCATTCCACAAGCATTATATCTTACTTTGTTTTCTAGGACTTAGAAACTTATATAGGATACCGTCGATTTTACGCGAGGTTGTCTTATCTATTTTGTCAGGTTTTACAGGTTATGTATGACAAGAAGATGATTTATATTCTGGAAGGGAAGCTTTGATTGTTCATTTTCTTGGAGGAAGATTTAACCTGGCCACCCTATTATCCATACCGAGCGAATCAGGGGAGTATTTGATTTCATTCTTTTTACTTTTTCACTTTTACATTCTTTACTTGAACATTGGGGACAATGTTCATCTTAAGTGTAAGGGGAGGGTAAAAAGATGATACCCTACATATGCACTTTCGCTTGAGTTTATTTTGTTTGATAGTAGATGTGTAATAAAACTATGAGAAATACTTGTTAGTGTAATTTTAGCGCCAAATTTAAAATTTTTTACAACATTTAGGAGTGAAACTTTAGCCATAGCAAGCGTCTCATGGATAGGAGATTGTATGACTAGCACATAACCGTATATTCAGAAAAATTTTTCACCCAAATATGTGAGGTTCGCCTTTAGATTTGATAGGAAAAGCATTCATTATTAGTGCTTATGAGTGTACCGGTAGCATTTAGATTCTAGAACTTGCATTAGTAATACATCCCAAGACCGCTAGTGAGACTACATTCGTGTGGTAGGATTTACTACATGATAAGAGGCATTAGGATCACCCTTCTGTTAAACCCGTATCATAATTACTTGACCATTTAAGTCATAATACTTGACTAGTTAAGTCAACTAATTTTTCCCACACCCTTAGCGATGTACTCATTTTTAGTACACGAAACCCCTAGTACACCCCTCCGAGCCTATCTTTTCGATTCTAACTTTAAGCATCTTACTTAAAGGAAGAATTTGTTACACCCCACTTAAATGTACACCCAAATCGCCTTAGCCTTCCGTGTATGCGCTCATTTTTAGTGCATTATTGTTATTTGTTTAAACCCTAAGTTAACTATCTAATTGATTACATGGTTGCTAAGTCGAGTCATATCCTTGTACATATTGTTTTGGGACGATTGGGACTCATGAGTAAGTACTTATTTTATGGAGTAATGGGGAAGAACATAATATTATTACCCCCATATGTACGTTAATCTTAAAAGTGCTCCAAGTGTTTTGATTTTCTTAATTCGAGTCATTAGATTAGTTTAATTGTAAAGTATGTAAAGATTCAAGTGTAAGGGGAATTTTCATTCCCTATGATGTATTATTTTGGATGGTAGGGTAAGAGTGTATGCAAAAAATAAATAAATAAATAAATAAAAAAAAAAAATAATAATAATACGGACTACCATCCCGTTTCATTCTATGTTCATTTTTTGTTTTTGTTATTTTTCATTTATTAGCTTAAGTCGAGTCTAGTCTTGGCTTAGCAACGCCATATTGTACATGTAATTAACCAAGATTGTTAACTCGCCACCAGTAAAACTTCCTTTATCCAACAAAACCGTGTAATTCATATCCCTATACCTAACGTTACAACCCTTTAAAAGACCTCTTTGTTAGTTTATCCTAGGTGCTTACGCCATGTGGTGGAGGTTTGATCCTTTCCCAAGCCTATGGTAATCTATTTTGCTGTGACAGGTAGTGAGAGATATCTTCCATTTCCATAATATTATATTACTTTATTACACCTGAGAGATGTGAGTATCTAAACACTATTTGTGAGGTGCTAGTGTATGACCTCCGTGCTTGTCTATTGGTCTTTAGTAGAACGATTATTTGTTGTAATTACTTTTATATTAGTGTTAAATGACCCCTAACTTGTCTTTTGAGTAGAATAAAAGCGCATTTGCTTGAGGACAAGCAAATCTCAAGTGTAAGGTATATGATGAGGCGAAAAATGATCCGTTTTTAGGGGGTCATTTAAGCCCGAATCCGAATTTATTTGATCAAATATTGCCCTAAATCGTTCCTTTTGTGATTTTAGGTACTTGGAGAGTGAATTCTGGAAAAGAAGCCATTTTGGACGTTTTTGGAGCATAAAAGTGAAGAAAACGGCAAAGTCTCAATTTTCCATGCTGGGAACAGTACATGAAGGCGTCAAGAGTTTTCCTGACGGCGTCAAAACCCCAAGAATTAAAATCCGTAGTTGATGACGGCGTCACACAGGGCGTCAAGAGTAATTTTTGTGACGGCCTAGGCCTTGACGGCGTCAGAAGTAGATCAAGGCCGTCCGAGGAAGTATTTGGCAGCGAGATGACGGCGTCACACCTTTGTTCTTGACGCCGTCATCCCTATTTTCCTATATATAGTTTTCTAGTTTTTCACATTTAAAGAGAGAAGTTTTGGGAGAAACCCTAAAGACGATTTTGGTGTAACTTTACAGGTTTTTCAAGGGTTCCAACCCCTTGATACCTTGCATGATTAATTAAGATAAGTATTCTTCTAATTCAATCAATATGTCTATGTGTTGGTTGTCTATATCTTGTTCTTGTCTTAATTCTATCATGCTAGGCTAGATCTCTTTTGTGTTTGCTTAGATCTAATGAAACCTAGATATTGATTATGTGTTGATTACTTGTTTATTCTTGTCTTGGATGAATGATTTATATGTTAGGCTTAAGAAAACTGGCAGATCTCCAAATGGTAACATGCTTGAACGTCTTAAGAAACATGAACCGAGGCGTACTAGGTCTTTATTGGTTGTATTTAATGCATGAGCCACTGTTTACAATCCCTATAGTTGTGCTGGGCATGGTGTAGGAGGAGATAAGAGCTCATAGAATTGGGGAGTTATGTATGCCACCCCATGAATGGTATTAAGGAATACGATCCGTCATCCATGCAATTATAACAAGTAATTAACGTGTAAAAGATATCTAGGGAGTAGTGAAATCTAAGTAAACACATTTTCTCCAATTACTGCTCACAACCTTAGTATAATTAGTTTATTTTCATTTTTAGTATTTTATTTTGATTGCATCTTAGTATTGGGTTAGTTGAATAGCAACTAATTCCGCCCTAATCTTCCAAAACCCGAGATTTTACTTGCTTTCATAAAAATATAAAAACACAAAAAATAATCATCCCTCACCTTTAGAACTAGTATTTAGGCTTTCTAATCCTAGCGACACTATTCCTAAGCTGAACGATCAATCCCCCGGTACTTGTCACTATACTATACTACAACGATCAGTTACACTGCCTGGTGGGGGTTGTAAGCTTCTCGAGATCCCTCGAGAGGTAAAGCCTGTTGCGATTCCCACGCATCAAAGAAATAGAAGTGACAACTACGGGAAAATAAAGTGCTTTAGATGTGGAAGTCCAAATCATCTCATTGGCGAATGTCTAAAGCCACCGGGTTATGAAAATCAAGGCGCTTTTGTTAGTGGAACATGGAGTGATAGTGACAAAGAAGAAGTTGAAAAGCCAAGAGACGAAAAGTGTTTTATGGCAAAAGAAACCGACGAAATATGTTTAGGAATTGACTTGGAACCTGACGAATGGATCAAAGATAACGGATGTTCGAGGCACATGACGGGGAACCGCAAGCTATTCTCTACATATAAGGCATACAATGGAGGTAACGTTATTTTCGGTAGTGACTTACATGGAAAAATCATTGGCAAATGTACGATTTCTCAAGACTCACTTACTATTGAAAATGTAGAGCATGTAGATAATTTAACATATAACTTGCTTAGTGTAGGACAAATATGTGATAATAAATGTAGAGTCGCATTTACCGAAGAGGATAGCGAAATAGTTAAGAATGGAAAAATTATAGGTAGAGTGTTGACGTATGTGTCCGGACGACACGTGCCGGACCAAAGAATCTTCATCAGTCCGAAGGGTATTACTGGAAGGCGGATGCTACCCTTGTCCGAGGGGCATGTGCCGAAGGATCATAAAGGTACATCCTTTTACCCAACAGTCTGATGCAGGTGTCAGACTATGCCGCCTAACCCGGATATTACGGGATTGTGTCCCCCACGTGACCTGACACCTAATACCAAGACTAGCTCGGCGTGTTCTTTCCCAAGACAGAACAGGTATCGAGGCACCAATTTGGTACCTACTTCTCTCTCTATATATACCAATATCTCTCTCTCTACACTTACTTCATCTCTCTACAATATATCTCATCTCACACATATATACTCCGTATTACATACTCATCATACATTCATACTAAATCCTCTACACTCGAGGCTGACTTGACCGTTGGAGGGTGGTTCCGGGGCTTCGGCCTCGGGACCCCTTCTAGGGTGGATGGGATTGCTTTTACCAAACCAAATATTCGCATGCACAAGAAACCTTATAAAGTATTAAAGTAGTTAAAGTTAAGTAGCATGGTACCTTAAGGCTTAAATGCACAATACACTTTGGTCACTTAACTAGGACTTAGGATCAAATGAGAAACATAATTAAGATGAGAAGAATGAGAAGAAACTACAACCACAAATATTAGATGCACCCGTAAAATAGATGCATCTCCTATTATTTCTCTTTTCTTATTTGAAATATGTGGCTATAATTTTTTCTCACTCTTCTCATTTCATTAATTCTTCTCACTAGATCCATGCTCACTTAACTAAACCAAGTGATAAAACAGATTTTGTTAACGTGTCTATACTACAGTATTACTTAGAGGACTTATATAACATTGTGAATACATTACAAGTAATGACGCATAAGGTGCAACTCAGTAATAAAAAAAATTAAGAGACCTTTAGTTCAAAGGATATTCACTTGCTACAAAGGCACAAAGCCACTACCGTGGTGTACGAGTGATAGTGCAATGTAATCAATGACTTAATAACTCACGCCAATAGGTAACGCTTGATTAAAAAACATGGGGGACTAGAAATTCTTGTTTGACATCCGATAACAAAATGCGAACGATAACCTTCAAATCAACCCATTGAGCCATTAACTCGCGAATTAGGAAATTGAGTATCTTTTAAGCTTATTATTAAGATGTGACATTTGGTCATTTATGAGACGCAATGGGAGGACACTAGGTTGGCAAATTATTAATCGGTCCACGGCCTCTGGTTGTTGGTACCGATGAATTACCCTTGCCCGCTATCATTTACGGATATGAAAAACGCTAGTGGTAACATGAAGGTTGACATTTTATAACATTTTATTTTTTTACCGTTAGGACATTATGATGTAATGTTATGTCTCGAATAGTTTACATTGGGACGTGAAACATGGAGAATAAACATTCACTCTAAGAAATATATCCGGAGATGCGAAATAAGGATACATTCTTCGAAGAGAGTAATACTTATAAAATAAAATGAAAGAGCATATTCCATTAAGCCTATCCGTACATGGGATCGAGGTGAAAATTTACTACTGGTATTAACTAAAAACCGACGGTCGTCTTACTATTTTATAAAACCATTAATAAATAAGTTTTCTTAAAAATTGGGAGTAGTCTTTCAACCGTTTGGTCAAAATCTTAGCTTTGTGTTAGACTTTGTATATGAGCACATATTTATGTGGTCAAGTGTCCTTTTTTAACTTTTGTCTAAAAAAAAAGCACACAAGAGCCACCTGCCTTTTGAAAGTCCAAAGATACAATGTGTCTTTCTCGGAAAGAGATGAACACTTCAGTCGTGGAAGATATCCATCTTTTCTATGCGTACATGTTCTCCTCGGGTATTTGAGAGTGCTCAGATTTCTTTTGATGCGGCACTTCGTTCCTCCTTGGAGCGTATTGTCACTGCCTCTGGGCCTGGTTTTGGTGATTGGCAATGGAGACTAGCCACTCTACCCTTTGCTTTTGGGGGGCTTGGTGTATATGCTGCAGGTGATGTCTTACACTATGCTTTCCTAGCTTCTAGACTTCAATCTGCTAGCTTACAGACTAAGCTTCTCTGTAGTTCTGGTATTGTTACTGCGGGTCCTTCTTTTGATGATGCTTTATGTACTTTTAATGGGAATATGGATATTGATCTGTTGAGTAACCCTAGCGAGGTCGCTGCCCCCAAACTTATGAAGAAATTGGCAGATATATACTTTGATCGGGTTACCCAAACGGTTGAATCTACCTTTCATCTATCTCCTCGACAGATGGCTTTATGGAGCACACTAAAGGAGGATCATACGTCGGATTGGCTTCGTGTGGCTCCGATTTCGGGATTGGGACAGACTATGAACGCCAGGACATATCGTTGTGTGTTGTGTTACAGGTTGGGTGTTCCTCTTTTCACCACTCAGGTGCCGTGTTCAGCTTGTTCTAGGGTGTTTAATGGAGATATTTATGGGGATCATGCTGTTTCATGTGCGGGTATTGTGGGCATCAAACATCGGCATAACATTGTGCGCGATGTCCTTGTTGATATTTGTTCTCGATCCGGAATCTCGGCTCGTAAGGAGGTGGATATTGGACTTTATGGAGATAGGGACAGATCCTTGAGACCGGCTGATATATTGCTATATTCTTGGGAGGATGGGCGTGATGTATGTGTTGATCTTACTGGATCATCGCCCTTGACGCAATCCGGGATGATTGATTTTTTGCCAGGGCGGGCGGTTACTGACGCTGCACAGCGTAAGCGTGTCAAATACGATGCCAAATGTGTTGATATCGGGTATGGTTTCCTCCCATTCTCCTTTTCTTCCTTTGGAGAACTTGAGAAAGATGCTGTAACCCTTCTGAAGCGCATTAGAAGATTCTCCATGACTCAAGACATTGGGGCGCGTGCAGCTGCTTATATTTTTAATAGGATCGGTTTTAGTATTGCTAGAGGTGTGGGAGCCCAGTTGGTTTCTCGGCTTCCCACCAATTTCTTGTAAATCCTTTGAGTTTTTTATAAATCGAAGTTGATAATAATAATAATAATAATAATAATAATAATAATAAAAAACTTTACTTACTGCTAAAAACTAACAAAAAATTTACATTGGGAATGAAAAATATAGAGGAAGATGCGGACTTTTGATTTTACATTACATTGAAACCCTTTGGAAAAGTGGAAAACGTGTTCTCAAAAATGCACAAGTACGTGGCAGTTCAAAATGTATAAATTTTGTTTTTTAGAAATTACACCATTCTTGTCGCCATTCATACTCTCTTCAACTCGCTTATTTACGTACTGAGGAAAATAATACAGTAATAAGGTAAATAATAGGCAATGGGCATTTTGAGTTTTTACCTCGATCCTTCGATCACTAGATTTGTTTATCTCCAAACACCTTGGAAAATAGCATTAAACGGATTGACAATTATTTTCTACTTGTGACCTCCGGACCACTAATTGTCTAGCTAATAAACCTCCGTCAACGGCCTGTACGAATGACAACTTTTATTATCCTTACATATCATGCTTCAAGCGTTAATATTTCGAACCCTTTCTTTTTAACTCAAAAAATAATAATACTAATAAAAAAAAAGGTTGTTTGACATTATCTTAAATTCTAGATCAAATATGTTTTTTGGTACGGCCCAATCTTATGAAAATAAAAAGATTATACTACTTCTTTTATTACATGATAAAGAAGCATATACACCTAAAAACTTTGCTAAAAACATTGCTTTTCATCTCTGAACCTTCTTGTCTTTCAGTTACCAAAAATCACGTGAGCGCCTTGAAAAATAAAAGGAAAATTAATACACCCAATAGCATATTAGGGAGTATAACCATCGGCTAACTTACAGTAAGGACTTAAAATATTAGGACAACAATAATTGATCAAAGTCTTGAAATATTGAGACGTAACTTGCGACAGTTGGCACCCGACCGTCAGATATAATAAAACACTACACGTTTTATATTTAACATCCATAAAACCCTTGGTTATTATTTGTTGATTATGTTATTTACCATTTTGTTTTATTTAAGTTCAACGATACTAAAAAGATTTAGTACCTTCGAACTGGGGGGAGTATAGAGGCATGATACCTCCGTCGTTTATGTCACAGCTGGTTGTGATCCGGTTTGGTATTGGTGATATCATATTTGTCATATCTAACCGAAGAAAGCAAAAAGCTTTCAAATTTTATTCTACAGGACTGTCAAATATAAGGTGATGATTTCGTGAAAAATAAAGCATGGCTAATGAGGGCAATAAACATCACATGTTTGATATTTAATACCCATGAGTGAAAATTGTTATTAATCATTTATTGTGTTTTATTTAAAGATACTAATAAACATTAGCACCGTTGAATTGAGGGGATAATAATGGTATGATACCCCCATCGATGTTACGGTTCGGCTTTAACCCAATCTTTCTATTGATACATGAAAATATTTTGTTTATCATATCTAACGGGAAAAAGCAAATAGCTTTCATGTCTTAATGTGCAGGAATAACTGTATGAGGTCCCACATGCACAACAATTACAAGAATATTTAAACGGGTCGTGCAAAAACACCCCGTCCAATTTTATATACGGATCGTGCAAAAACACTCCGTCCAATTCTATATACGGGTCGTGCAGAAACACCCCGTCCAATTCTATAAACGGGTCATGCAAAAACACCCCGTCCAATTTTATATACGGATCGTGCAAAAACACTTCGTCCAATTCTATAAACGGGTCGTGCAGAAACACCCCGTCCAATTCTATAAACGGGTCGTGCAAAAACACCCCGTCCAATTTTATATACGGATCGTGCAAAAACACTCCGTCCAATTTTATATACGGATCGTGCAAAAACACTCCGTCCAAATCTATAAACGGGTCGTGCAGAAACACCCCGTCCAATTCTATAAACGGGTCGAGCAAAAACACCCCGTCCAATTTTATATACGTATCGTGCAAAACACTCCGTCCAATTCTATAAACGGGTCATGCAGAAACACCCCGTCCAATTCTATAAACGGGTCTTGCAAAAACACCCCGTCCAATTTTATATACGGATCATGTAAAAACACTCCGTCCAATTTTATATACGGATCGTGCAAAAACACTCCGTCCAAATCTATAAACGGGTCGTGCAGAAACACCCCGTCCAATTCTATAAACGGATCGTGCAAAAACACCCCATCCAATTTTATATACGGATCGTGCAAAAACACTCCGTCCAATTTTATATACGGATCGTGCAAAAACACTCCGTCCAAATCTATAAACGGGTCGTGCAGAAACACCCCGTCTAATTCTATAAACGGGTTGTGCAAAAACACCCCGTCCAATTTTATATACGGATCATGCAAAAACACTCCGTCCAATTTTATATACGGATCGTGCAAAAACACTTTGTCCAATTCTATAAACGGGTTGTGCAAAAACACTCCGTCCAATTCTATAAACGGGTCGTGCAGAAACACCCCGTCCAATTTTATATACGGGTCATGCAAAAACACCTCGTCCAATTTTATATACGGATCGTGCTAAATCACTCCGTCCAAAATATAAATTGACAATAAAAACAAGTGTTTGGTACATGTTTCTGATTAAAAAGAAACAAATGGATGATGGAAAAGACATGTCTCGCTTCGAATCCAACAATGTTTAAGTATAGCATCATTGACCATATGTCAACAATGCTATACTGGGGGGACATGATGGCGTATGTGGTCTAAAAGACCCAACTCGCCTTATGAAGCACCGGTTTACGGGCCACTTGGTAAACCATTCTAAGATGGTCACTCGACGCCGGGCATATCCGAATGACATAGGCCGAAAGGCCATGCAGGTATTATGTAAGTATTACATCATTAATCTTTATTAATAGAGCAATACTGGGGGGACATGTTGGCGTATGTGTCGTAGGACATGCGCCGAAAGGCGTAAATATATTATTTAAGTATTGCACCATTGGTCTTCAACCAAATATACAATACTGGGGGGACATGTTGACGTATGTGTCTGAACGACATGCTCCGAAAGGCGTAAATATATTATTTAAGTATCGCACCATCGGTCTTCAACCGATACTACAATACTAGGGGGACATGTTGACGTATGTGTCCGGACGACACGTGTCGGACCAAAGAATCTTCATCAGTCCAAAGGGTATTACTGGAAGGAGGATGCTACCCTTGTCCGAGGGGCATGTGCCGAAGGATCATAAAGGTACATCCTTTTACCAAACAGTCTGATGCAGGTGTCAGACTATGCCGCCTAACCCGGATATTACGGGATTGTGTCCCCCACGTGACCTGACACCTAATACCAAGACTAGGAGTAGCTCGGCATGTTCTTTCCCAAGACAGAACAGGTATCGAGGCACCAATTTGGTACCTACCTCTCTCTATATATATACCAATATCTCTCTCTCTCTACACTTACTTCATCTCTCTACAATATATCTCATCTCACACATATATACTCCGTATTACATACTCATCATACATTCATACTAAATCCTCTACACTCGAGGCTGACTTGACCGTTGGAAGGTGGTTCCGGGGCTTCGGCCTCGGGACCCCTTCTAACAGGTTCTTTTATGTTTGTAGCTTACTCCAAAGCTCGGGACAAGGACGAACGGCACGCGAGGGCCGGTAAAACCAACCCGACGGAAAAATGCTTCAACATAGAGGAATTAGGAAAGGCGGCATAGATGTTATGAAACTAGGAAACAAGCCTGAGGATAGGATATGCCTAACAACCCTAGATGAAAACTCTACATTGTGGCATAGGAGATTAGGACATGCTAACATGCAACAAATACAATCTTTGGCCTCTAAGGAATTAGTTAGAAATTTGCCTAATCTAAAATATGACAAGCATTTTTGTGATGCATGTAAAATTGGAAAACAAGCTCATGCAAGTCACAAAGCTAAGAATATAGTATCCACTACTAGGTGCCTAGAATTATTACATATGGATCTTTTTGGTCCATCCGCTGTGCGGAGCTATGGAGGAAACAAATATACCTTAGTAATAGTAGATGACTACTCACGATACACGTGGACTAGGTTTTTAAGTGACAAAACCCAAGCCTTTGAAAAATTTGAAATATTTAGTAAAATGATTCAAAATAAATTAGGATGCTCAATAGTTGCCATTAGGACGGACCATGGTAGAGAATTTGATAACGAAGTACAATTCGGAAAATATTGTGAGTTAAATGGAATATCTCACAATTTCTCCGCTCCTCGTACTCCTCAATCAAATGGCGTAATAGAAAGAAAAAATAGGTCACTACAAGAAATGAGTAGAACTATGTTAAATGAACAATCCATCCCACAAAAATTTTGGTGTCACGCCGTAGATACATCGACTTATATTTTAAATAGGGTAACAATTAGGAAAATTCTAGGAAAAACTCCTTATGAGTTATTAAGAGGTAGAAAACCAAACTTAAGCTACTTTAGGGTATTTGGAAGTAAATGTTATATTCTAAACACTAAGGATTACCTCACTAAGTTTAATCCAAAATCATATGAAGGAATATTTTTAGGATACTCACAAAATAGCAAAGCATATATAATACTTAACAAACACTCCACGAAAGTAGAGGAATCACTAAATGTAACATTTGATGAAACACCACCACCTCCTAAAACATTACCTTTAGAAGATGATGATTTAGTCGAAGATGAAGCTATTGAGGTTAGTAAAACAAAACCCATAGGAAATGATAATGAAGACATTCACTTAGAAAATAACGAAACTGTTAATATTATAGAATCTAAATCACATCCATTAGATAATATAATAGGATATCTTAACCAAAGAACCCTTAGGTCACAAGCCCAAGATAAAAACAATTTCTTTTGTTTCCTCTCAGCAATAGAACCTAAGAATATTAACGAGGCCTTAAAAGATGAAAGTTGGGTTATAGCTATGCAAGAAGAATTAAATCAATTTAAGGCAAATGATGTTTGGGAATTAGTCCCAAATCCAAAGAATACGACCATCATAGGAACTAAATGGGTATATAGGAATAAGTTAGATGAGAACGGAATAGTTACTAGGAACAAAGCTAGGTTAGTTGCCCAAGGTTATAATCAACAAGAAGGAATTGATTATGACGAAACTTATGCCCCCGTAGCTAGACTAGAATCGATTAGGATATTACTTGCCTATGCTTACGCCCTAGATTTTAAGTTATTCTAAATGGACGTGAAAAGTGCATTCTTTAACGGTTTTATCAATGAGGAGGTATATGTGGCACAACCTCCAGGATTCATTGACTTCGCAAAACCTGATTATGTTTATAAGTTAAAGAAAGCTTTGTATGGACTCAAACAAGCTCCCAAAGCTTGGTATGATCGATTAAAAGCTTTTCTTATTAAACATAATTATTCTATGGGAATGGTAGATAACACTCTTTTCACTAAAAGGAAAGACCCAAATCTCATCATTGTCCAAATATATGTTGATGACATTATATTTGGATCGACTTGTCAAGACATGTGTGATGAATTTTGATGAGGCGAAAAATGATCCGTTTTTAGGGGGTCATTTAATCCCGAATCCGACTTTATTTGATCAAATATTGCCCTAAATCGTTCCTTTTGTGATTTTAGGTACTTGGAGAGTGAATTCTGGAAAAGAAGCCATTTTGGACGTTTTTGGAGCATAAAAGTGAAGAAAACGACAAAGTCTCAATTTTCCATGCTGGGAACAGTACATGAAGGCGTCAAGAGTTGCTCTTGACGGCGTCAAAGTTCCAAGAATAAAATACCGTGGTTGATGACGGCGTCACACAGGCCGTCAGAAGTAGATCAAGGCCGTCCGAGGAAGTATTTGGCGGCAAGATGACGGCGTCACACCCTTGCTCTTGACGCCGTCACCTCGATTTTCCTATATATAGTTTTCTAGTTTTTCACATTAAAAAAGAGAAGTTTTGGTGAAACCCTAAAGACGAATTTGGTGCAACTTTTACAGGTTTTTCAAGGGTTCCAAACCCTTGATACCTTGCATTGTAATTGAGATAAGTGTTCTTCTAATTCAATCAATATGTCTATGTGTTGGTTGTCTATATCTTGTTCTTGTCTCAATTCCATTATGCTAGGCTAGATCTCTTTTGTGTTTGCTTAGATCTAATGAAACCTAGATATTGATTATGTGTTGATTACTTGTCTATTCTTGTCTTGGATGAATGATTTTATATGTTAGGCTTAAGAAAACTGGCAGATCTCCAAATGGTAACATGCTTGAACGTCTTAAGAAACATGAACCGAGGCGTACTAGGTCTTTATTGGTTGTATTTAATGCATGAGCCACTGTTTACAATCCCTATAGTTGTGCTGGGTCATGGTGTAGGAGGAGATAAGAGCTCATAGAATTGGGGAGTTATGTATGCCACCCCATGAATGGTATTAAGGAATACAATCCGTCATCCATACAATTATAACAAGTAATTAACGTGTAAAAGATATCTAGGGAGTAGTGAAATCTAAGTAAACACATTTTCTCTAATTACTGCTCACAACCTTATTAATAATTAGTTTAATTTCATTTTTAGTATTTTATTTTGATTGCATCTTAGTTTTGGGTTAGTTGAATAGCAACTAATTCCGCCCACTCTTCCAAAACCCGAGATTTTACTTGCTTTCCATAAAATATAAAAATACAAAAATAATCATCCCTCACCTTTAGAACTAGTAATTAGGCTTTCTAATCCTAGCGACACTATTCCTAAGCTGAACGATCAATCCCCCGGTACTTGTCACTATACTATACTACAACGATCAGGTACACTGCCTGGTGGGGTTGTAAGCTTCTCGAGATCCCTCGAGAGGTAAAGCCTGTTGCGATTCCCACGCATCAAATTTGCCAAAATCATGCATGATGAGTTTGAGATGAGTATGATGGGTGAACTTAACTTCTTCCTAGGATTACAAATAAAACAATTAGAAGATGGAATATTTTTTAACCAATCTAAGTACATTAAGGAAATGCTTAAGAAATTTGGCCTAGAAGACTCAAAACCCATGAAAACTCCCATGTCTACGGAAGTAAAGCTCACAAAGGACGATGAAGGTGAGTCCGTAGATAACACCAAGTATAGAGGAATGATAGATAGTTTACTATACTTGACGGCAAGTAGACCCGATATCATGTTTAGTGTCTGCCTTTGTGCCCGTTTTCAAGAGGATCCCAAAACCTCTCACCTAGAAGCGGTTAAGCGTATCTTCCGATACGTTAAAGGCACTATACACTTAGGATTATGGTATCCTAAGGGATCCGGCATAGAAACCATCGTCTATGCGGATTCGGATCATGCGGGAGACTACGTAGATAGAAAGAGCACTAGCGGTATTTGCACGTTTATGGGATGTTGTCTAATATCTTGGTTTTCGAAGAAGCAAACCGCTCTTGCTATTTCTACCACCGAAGCCGAATATGTAAGCGCTGGAAAGGCATGTCAACAAGCACTATGGATGAAACAAGCTCTCGTAGACTATGACATTAGGTTAAAAAATGTCCCCATTATGTGCGATAGATTTAAGTAAAAATCCGGTGCAACACTCTAGGACTAAACACATAGAAATACGCCACCATTTTGTTAGAGATAATGTACAAAAAGGAAATATATCTATAGAAAAGGTTGCATCGGAAGACAACATTGCGGATATATTCATAAAACCCCTTAAGCGTGAATTATTCAACCACTTGAATTTTCTCTTCTTTCTTATTTGACCATCTTCATTTCATTTTATGTTTTCTAACAAAATTATATTGCTTTTGAAGATGATCAGAGAAAAAGTAAAAAAAAAAAAAAATCACGAGTTACATTTTTTTTTTTTTTTTTAATAATGATTCGTTAAAAACCACTAGTAAGAAACTAGAATAGTAAGAAGCTAGAATGAGAAGTACAAAGGCTTCCTAAGCCAAAAGTTTTAATAATTAACTTTACGACCTCTAAGTTTAAGCGACAAAAAAGAAAAAGAAAAAAACAAATAGAATAAAAAAAAACCATTTTTTCTCATAAAGTTAGAAGAAAAAGTAAAGCTATTACGATACCGCCATAAACTCCAAAACAAGGCCGCAATAATGATGTAAACCCGATCTTTTTCTCTCTTTGAGGCTCTTCAATCATCGACCCAACGGGATCAATCGAACCAAGAAAAGAACGAAGGCATGTTATATCAGTCCACACACGAGTCAAACGCCAAATGTTAGAAGCCACCTCGCAATCAAAGAAAACATGATCGACAGACTCCATACCACTGTTGCATATTAGACATTCAATGGTAACCTATATCTGAGTTAAATATTCACTCTTTCTAATTTGTTTGAGGGAAAAAAATGTTCACTCAAAAATGTGTTGTGATATTTTCTTGTGACTAATTTTTTTTCTAATAACATACGGATTATATAATAGGGATAAATGGGTATTTGCTCCATGAAATTCACCATGCTTTAAGCCTAGCCTCATGCGACTTCGAGTATAGGGTTTTGCCACAATTCGACTTATGTGTTTTATGCCATTACGTTCATATGGCCATTTTTGTCCCAAAATCAAGTACAGGTGTGTAAGTGTGTGTAAGACCCAAGTACACTTGTGTAAGTGTCCTTTTTTTATGCAACATGTACCTATGTGTAAGTGCACTATTATGCAACATGTACATTTTTTTTAAAAGTCAAACTTTTGAAAAATAAAATATACTTTATTTTTTATGCAAATTGTACTTTTTAATGAGATTAGATGTTTCAACTAGTATATGTACTTTGTTATGCGATTTGTACAAAATGTTATTTGATTTGATATGTTGAAAGTTTATGTACTTGGTTAGGCGACTTGTACTCATCCCGAACCTAAGTTTTAAGATTCAAGCTCCAAACCAAATACAGTAAAAACTCTATAATATAATACACTTGGGACCACCAAAATTTATTAATTAAAAGAGTTATTAATTAATCGATAAATTAATAATTATTAATTTATATATTAATTAATATTTTATTAATTTATAGTAGAATACTTAGTTTACAAACACCTTTCAAGCTTTCACTTAATTATTGTATACAATGCATGTATAACAAATGAACGGCCCAATTTGTAAAAGACCTTCAATCTCCCACATTATGCTTCTTGTGTTCAATGTATAACTTTATGGACATTAAAAATAGTTTCTATATAAATACAAGATCAAAATAGGTTAACACAAACAAATCATACACACAACATGGCTTCCCATCTTAAAGGTGTGAAAAAAACAACAATGACAGACGAGATTCGAAGAGCATTATGCAAGCACAACAAGGATAATCCAAGTCTCACTCAAAAGCAATTGCAAGAATGGGTTCATAGTAACTATGGTTTGCAGGTGAGTCAAGCGACAATATCGAATACAGTTAAGCATTCTTTAAAGTATCTCTCACTTGCTCCCGAAAGAGGCGATGTTAAGCGACACAAACCGGCAAAATTTCCTGACCTAGAAAAATCTCTCTATGAATGGATTCTTCAATATCAAGAACATGTGAATATGACAGGTGAGTCATTTTTCAAGAAACCTTCATAAATCATTCATGTAATATGCTATATATAAGGAATTATTAATTTATATTTTATATGGGGTCTAAAGAAATTATCAAAAATGTATTATCTTATAATTTTAGCGAATTATTAATTTTTAGCACCCTATCCCCGAGTCGGGACCGGCAAAAAATATTATCTTAGAGAGTTTATTAAATAATCGAGTATTAATTTATCGAGTTTCTACTGTACCTAACCAACATCCAAACCAAGTACAAAACCTTACAAACATCAATCTCCCACCACATTTCATCTCCTTCTCAAATCTATACACAACATCTCTCTCCCATCTCATAAACCAGCACCACCACGTTACAGCCACCGCCACACCACCATAAACTAGCACCACCACGTTACAGCCACAACACCACCACGTTAATATGTTCTTGCTTTATTTGTTATGTTGTTAAATTTTTACTAGTTCTAATAATTTTACAAAATGTAAAAGATATTAGTTAGATTTATATTAAATGCATTGACCATTGTTAAACATTGGGCACTCTTCTGAGTCTAGGAATCTATTTCGCACAAAATTAAAGATTGGGAAAATTTATTCTCTTTGCATAAACTCCTTTGTAAAACCCAATCAATTTTCTTTAAAAAGATTATTCTCACATTTAGGAATCACATGAAGATCATTTTCCTTGCATTATTGACTAATACTAAAAACATTGTTTTTCAAAATCATGCATAAACTCTCACATAAATTGTCAAGGTATATAATCTAATATATGTCTTTGACATTCATGATCGAGCAAAAATTGAATCAAGGAGATCATTTGGATTGTTTCTTAGGATCGTTATTTCTTTTTGCATTTAGGAGTCGAAACAATCACAACTCCACATTTGTTGCATATAGACACACACTAGGACAAATTCACTAATAATGTTGTCATCTTGATCCATCACTAGTTTTTCACTCACTAGTTGCCTTTGCCTTTGATCTAAGATTGGTGCCTTAGGAAGTTTAAGTGATCTTGCCCATACTTATCTCCTCTTACTTATTATGTGTTGATTATTTGCTCTCTTGCCTATGTGTTCTTGCATGCATGCTATATCTTGATTAGATTAGATTCTATATTGCCTAAAGGAATTGAACTTGCTTGAATTCTAATCCAAACATACAACCTTTCTGCAAATTTTCTGCCAAAAACCCAATTCTGGCAACCTGGAAATCACCAGATGGGCGGCCCCCTTAATTTTGTAAGGTGGCCCCCTTAATCATTAAGGGGACCGCCCCCTAATTAAGGGGACCGGCCATCTGATGGTCGGGTTTACAGAATCTTTTCTGCTTTTTAGCCCATTTCAACATACATTTCCCAATTTTCACCAACACATTTTGTCCTAATCTCCCAAACAAACTTTATCCATTCATAAACACACAAATCTTACACTATAAATACCCCCAATCCTCAAAACTCTTCACTCAACCCTTCATGGCTTCTCCAAACAAACCAAAACCAAAAGCCTCAAGGCTTGCAAGAATAACGGAAAAACCCGTCTGACGAAGAAAAAGCCCTCGAAACAAATCCATCATAACAAATGAAGTTGGAAATCACTCAACACCACCAACCACTTCCCAAACTTTCCACCAAATTCACAAGGACATTCATTTGATCCTCTTTACAAACCATACAACATTGGCCAAACATCTTCCTTCATGCCAAACCACTCATCTCATCCTCCAATCACTTGTAATGATGCATACAAGTTTGATCAACCATCCCATTACAACTCCAACTACACAAACCCAATTCATCCATATCAACACAATGACTTTCTCCGCATTACCACGGAAAAGCAAAAGTTCCGTGATGAAATATCACAAATCCATGATCTTTGTGATCTCAATGCCATGCATCTTGCACAACGCAACAAAGGGCAACCTCCATCATCACCCTACAACAATTGCCTTCCTCACTCTCTCAACTTGGATCAAGTTACAAACCACACTCACTATTGCCCTTGTTGCATCTTCCTTCAAAAACAAATCCTTTACTTGAGTGAAGATATTTCTTGGATTGAATTTCCCCTCACTCGACCTCATCCCATTCCACCCTTAACACGATACAATATCGTAAGGTCCACCTCTTCCGCTCCATACCCCGCTCCATATCATTCTCCATCTAACAACTAAGCTTTATGCTTATGTTATCCTTCAAGCGAATAAAACAATCAACCATGAGTTGCAAGCAAGTACAAGTGCTCTTTTAGGCAATATAGGACTATGTCTTTTCTTTTGTTTTATTATGATTAATATGCCTTAAGCATATTAAATGTTGTAATGCTTTCTATGATGCTTGAATGAATCCATTTTTATAATTATTGCTTTGCATGTATATGTGCCTTGTTCTCTTCTAATATTTTGTGTAGCCAAGATTTTCATAGCTCATTCCCTTGGTGCTCTCAAATGAGGGAGAGCATACATCAAGGGGGAGCATTAACCTTTTTGATTTTACAAAAAGGGGGAGAAGAGAATGTTAAACTCTAAAATACTTGTCTAAACATTATTTTTTAGACCTAATGAGTTTAAGGTTTTGTAATCATCAAAAAGGGGGAGATTGTTGACATAAATAATGTCTTAAAACATTGTTAGCATATTAACAATGTCTCTATGTTTTGATAATTACAAAGCATAAACTCATTAATCTAAAACTTATGACGTAAACAAGTTTTTAGTGTTTAATATTTGTCTTTGCTTCCATATCACTTAAGGTATGAATAAACAAAGGGTTTATTGCATTTCATGATCAAAGGAAATTTTTTTAATCACTAGAATTTTTATAAAATGTATTAAACATCTTATATATTTTACAAAATTACTTTTAGAATTAAAAGAATATGTTTAATTCATTATAAATATATGATTTCAAATTTCCAACAAAAAATGGCAAATTTTATCCAGAAAAATATTCCCCACTAAAAGACAAGAAAAACCAACATTCTGAAGGGGCGACCCCCTTAATTCCTTAGGCGGCCTCCTTAATCATTAAGGGGACCGGCCATTAATTAAGGGGACCGGCCACGCTCCAGAACAGTATTTTTCTCCCCTATAAATACTGGTTCATTGATCAGAATTTTCTCACCTTTTGCACTTCTAAACTTTCGGATCTAGATCCACATTTCTATTCTCTTATCCTTTGATCATAAGTGAATAATTATTTGTTTCAAAGTGATTCAAACTTCATCCTCTCAAGTGCAAGAGAAGAATACTTCTATCCCCCAAGACAAGAAGTATTACAACTTGTTGTGATCTCCACATCCAAGTTGTTGGTGCATCATCAAGATTATTTACATTATTCTTTGTGAAGATTGTTGTGAATATTTGATTGTAGATAGTTGTGCTAGATATATAGATTGTGCAATTAGTTAGTAGCTTGGTGTGAAGAAGAAAGGTTAGGAATTAGATTGTAGTGAAGAAGCTAGGTGTGGAGTAGTTAGTTGTGAAGTGAATTGGTGCGAAGAAGATAGGTGTGGAGTAGTTAGTTGTGAAGTAGATTGATTTGAAGAAGTTGTGACTTAGGTGTGAAGAAGTTGTGGTGTGAAAATTGGTGTGTAAGGTTTTCTCCGCCATAAGGGAGCTTGTTGATATAGTGAAGAAAACTCTCGAGTTAGGTGCTCGGGGAGTGGAGTAGGGCAAGGAAGGTGTCCTTGTAGCCGAACCACTATAAATCTCTTGTCTCGCGGTTCGATCTTTCCATCTCTTACTTATTTCATTACTTATCATTGTTATAGATTATTTATTGATAGTTGTTTACATTGTGCAAGACTTGAGATCACATATTATCGAATCTAAGTTTTAAAAAACGAAGAAAATACTAAAACTATTTTCTATAACGAATTAAAAAGACGTAAAACTATTCAACCCCTCTTCTAGTTTTCCACAGATTAATCTTCACTCTTCATCTTTTCTTCATCTTTATTTGATCTAATTGATGAGATTAATCCTAACAATTAAAAAAACCCACTTTCATACTTTTTTTTCAAATATTAATATCTTTCAAAATTCAAACCGTTAATCACTTAATCGTTAAGCGAAAAAAAATATACCGTTACGACGAGCATTTAATTATCTTTCTATAGATGGGCACTTTGATATATTTTCAACAAATTTTTTTTCCTACACGTTTTTTTTTTTTTTTTTTTTTTTTTTTTTTTTTTTTTTTTTTTTGGCCGAAAAAATCACATATGATATACCATATATGACATATCATATATGGTATATCATATGTGATTTTTTCGGCCACGAAAAAAAACGTGAAAAAAACGATTTTTTTTTTTTTTTTTTTTTTTTTGTTTGTCGAAAGTATATCAAAGTGCCCGTCTATAGAAAGATAATTAAATGCTCGTCGCGATGGTGTAATTATTTTCGCTTAACGATTAACGGTTTAAGAGATATTTAAATTGTAAAAAATGAGTGAAATATTAAATTGATTTTAATCTCAACCATTGATTTCTTTTTAGATGTATGGTAGGGATGAGTCCCTTGTTATGTGAGAAAAGTTTGATATTTAATATAAATCTCCTCTTATTTATATAATTATCACTACAATAATCTTAAACTAAAAGGATTGAAAATTTTGCAACTTAATATCTCAAGAACTATTTTACATAGCCATGTCTATATTATAAACATTAAACATGATGTATTAATAAGTTTCACATAAATTATGTGACATAATTACTATTGTTGGAGATTTTAATATATATTTCATATCGCGTTAGATCTCATATATATTTTTTTATTAAATAATTATATAAATCTATCTTTATGACGAGTTGCATAATATAATCAAATATATTTTTACACTTTTACGTCCTAAGTAAAAGACAAGTGAATCTTTCCTTAATAACTGCAATCAACAATTACTACTGCCAACAAACACCACGACTATTTTTTTTTTCTTTATTAGAGTATCCACAATAGTGAAGCTTTCTATAAGTCCATAATCATTAATTTATAAACCTTTTGATATTATAAACCTATGTTCACTATGCATAAACATTTTACAACTCTTTCAAATGATTCATAATAATATATGCATTAAATTATGAATATGTTCAAGAATATGAACCTTTTTCATGCTAAATGTACATGAAACAAATATCACTATGATTAAAAGGAAAGATAAATCTTTATATATGTTTTAGATCTTTTGATGAACCTACTATAGTGGATGTTTTATTATTATATATCGGCATCAATTATTCTTTATTTACGTATTTTTTTTTATGCCGTCACCACAACATTAATGCTAGTTAATGAGGAAGGTCTCAATGTAGATATATAGAGGATTTTGCTAGTTGTTTCGGAATAAATGGCGTTTTAGAAAAGTTTCAAAGAACCCAATTTTGTGCTTTTTTTTTTTAAGGATATCACATCTCTGATAGAAGGGACAGCTAAGTAAATTGTTTTTATCCTGCTTTAGTGGTTTTGTTATTTGTTTTTATTCTGCTTTCATGTCTAAGCTAGCCTCATGTTGTTTCATGGTTTTTTTAAGAATATAGGTGTTTTTATTCTGTTTTTATTCTGCTTCAGTGGTTGTTCTTTTAATATGTTTGATTGCATGTTGCTTATATTGTAGTTTCTTACTAGTTATAATGCCAGTGCATGCGCAAGTTTTTTTTAAAATTTTTTTGAATCATATATTTTTATTTATTAAAAAACAAATAATTTAATCTTTGTTTTGTTTTATTTATGATGTTTAATTATAGTTTTTTATTATTAAAGATAATTATTTAAAAATTTTAATTCTATTGTTAATTGCATCTTATCTATATTTTTTGTATTTATTTTCTACTTGTGTTATGGATAAATATAAAATGTTACCTAATAAGAAAATAATATTTTTTTTAAATAAAATTATTACTAAATAAGGTATGATTTAATTTTTTTGAAATGGAAAAGTCCCCACTTGAGGTTTTATTTTATTATATAAATAAAAGATATCGTTCGACTCTCCTATTATCCTTAGTTTCATGTTAAATAAATTTTCTTTGCCCGTTTAAAACAAAGGTATTACGGAGTATATTGTTTCATTTCTGAAAATCCAATTGCCCCAATTACCTATGAAGAACCCTATGATGTACCCGATCCGATAATGCAATGAGTTTATGACACCACCAATGATCAAAATCATCGTACATTCGTACCAATGATGAACCAACATGTAAATATGTCATGTGTTTATATGTTTCCTATTTAAAGTTAAAAGTACAAACACCTATATTCCAAGTTGTGAACCAGGGCGATCGAAGAACAACATTGAAGAAAGCAAAAGTTATATTCACTTTCTCTAACCCCAAAGCCAAGAACAAATAGTGAAGCAACATTTGCTTTTCACTTTACCACCCTTTATTTTCGAATCTTCATTTTTACCCCCTTGTTCTTTTTTACTTTTACTCATCACCCCCTATACTTTTTTCCTCAAACTGTCACTCTCATGCACTTGGGTCTTGGGATCAACCAACGGATCGATGCCAAATCTCCTTTGATCACAATTTTGTCCCTTTCATTACTTTTACCTTTTTTTCAAACATTTTAAATGCATTAAATAAAGTTTTTCTAAAACGTTACATAATATTTCCTTCATTTTTGTTGAAAGGCAATATTTTAGTAAGAACCACAAAATGATAAAAAGATACCATACAAGATATTTCACCTCAATTAACAAGTTAACTAAAAAAAGATGAGACTCAAACGACAAAATATAGAAACCATCACAGTATCCTCAAACTATAAACTAACTCGTGGATTACAGACTAAATAAATTTTCAAACCAAACACTGACATAAACCAACTAATATCCACATGGGAACATAAAATTCTCATATCAAGTAATTAACAAACAATTCCAATGAACATTCACATTTTGGCGTGGTCGACATAGTGAAACTTGATTAAGCATTAAATATCTAAAAGACAAATAGCATTCACAAACAAAAATGGAAAAAATATCACTAAATTATGGATACTCAATATCTTAATTTTATAAAAAAGAACAAAATTAATTAGCAAACTAAGCCACTAGCAATAGCACGATTAGTCCCTAAATGAGTAGTTTCGTATACAGGAAGCTCCTCACAATATTTTTCGTTTCGTAAAATGGCTAAGTGGTCGAGCTCAAATAAGTCTGAGCTCGAGTCACTTGCCATATCATCATCTTCGTCGTCGAAATCAAACTTCTTATCTTGATACTTGGTTGATAATTCTTTGGAACTTGGTTTTTCGGTTCTTGCCCATGGGAATGTAGGAGGAGGTATGTTTTTTACACCACAAGGACGAGAAACTTGATGATCTTCAAACCGAACGGTTCTTCTAAAACCATTGCTGAGTTGATCTCGTGATCTTGGTGTGTTTTTGTTTAAACATGACCTAGAATAAGAAGTGGCTGATGAACATGTAGACACATTTGTGGACTTTGAATTTCTTTCCATTCGTGTTTGTGTTCGCTCTTCAAAACCCGAATCTTTTGGTTTCTTGGTATGCCCATTTGTGAAAAGGGTGTTAAGAAAGGTAGTAAGTCGACCTCCTGGTGAGATTGGCTGCTTCACTTTCTTTAAACTTGCATAGATCTTCAATGCACGTGTTTTAGACCGAATTAGACCACTATTATCATTGTTATTTATTTGATCATCATCAAACATTTGAACCTCGTTCTGCTTTTTTACAGCAGAACGAGGAGAAACACTTGTTTTCACGTGTTTCGGCCCTTTTAATGGGCCAAAACAAGAAGGCTTTGGCTTCACTACTTCAGCTTCAGAATGCCATCCGAAGCTGGAGTCAGATGAACTCGAGCCAGAACTAAAGAACAAAGGGTCATTATCAAGTACCCCTTTCCTATCAAACTCCGGCAATGTAGGAGGCCCATGACGGGCCACGACCTCTTTCTCGTTAGCTTTCATTTCCATCCACTTCTCAACCAAACACGCCCTCCTAAAACTCGCTATTTCTTCGTCTTCCACGGACTTCCCACGGCTCGGTTTCTTTGCAACTTTTGGTTTCCTTACCTTAAACTCACCAAACTTTTCATCACCACCATCAATAGACCGATAGATTTCATCAAGAAGTGTCGAAGAAAAAGATGGAATTTGTCCATTTTTCCTTGACTTTTCTTCTTTATGTGACTTATCCCAATTATACATTTCTGCCATTAGCTTTGAGTATGAATCTAGATTGGGTTTACCGGCGTTAAGTACGCTTGAAAAAGGGTTTTGATAGATAAGAAAAGAATGAGTGAGAAGTGGGATTTGTTTTTCTTTTCTAAAGAGAGAAACGAATACTAGCTTGTAATGTGAATGTGAATGTGAATGTGAATGTGTAATGAGAATGAACAGGAAGATTGGAGACTTTATAGAGCGGAAATGCGCGCGTGCATGGTGAGTGCCAACTTGCTTGATATGTTAATATGATTTATGAGCATGTGTAGATGACATAATTAGCTACAAGTTAAAAAAAAATTTATTTGTTTTATAAGTCAAAATATTTAGATAGAGTTTAATGCGTTTTTGGTTTTTGTGTTTATAGTCCATGTAACAATATTTTTTAAGAAAATAGTTCTCATAGAGATTAAGTTTTATCGTAAAAAATTCGTCTTATTTGTGCAATAAACACGTACTCCATTCGTGCCATAATAAATGTCCGTTTATACACAAAGTTTTAGAATATCCAACTAATTATATTCTTCACCAATCAAATGTTATTACAACTCACTAAAACCTTTATGAATTGGTTGAAACACAAAGTATACATTTACTTTTAGACAACTAAAAAATAAAGTGATTTTTGTAATACATAGTTGTTTATATCACTTTTGGAAATAAGTTGCATTAATGTATTATCTTGTTTCTAAATGATTGGGTAAGTTGTTTAAAGATACTCTTTACCAGACCTCTAACATTCATTTCTCGATATATTAATACACAAATAGCAAATTGCAAATAAGTAATTCTAAACTTCTTATAGAGAATCTCAAACAACCCTAGTCAGCATTTAGTTACTTATTATTATAACCAATTTGAGCTAATTTCACCTTTTTTTAACATAAATATAGGATTATTTTAACTTATTAATTAAAGACTCTTTTAAGCTATTAGGTATTTAACAGAATATCAAATATTCTGTTTCAAAAGAACATAAATAAATATTATAGTTAATGGGGAATAAATGTATTGAGAATCAAATAATTAGTTGAATAGAAATAGTTAAGATTTTGTTGATCTTGGAATGGGGTCGGGAGGTGGTGTTTTTATAAGACATTAAAGAATCTTGCTTGGGGAAAGTGCTTATTAGTGGGTGGGCAAACAAGTATATCACTTTTATACTAATTGTGTCTTTAACATCAACAAAAGAATTAAAAGTAACATTTTGATTGTTTCTATGTTTTGTGAAATTATGAATATCCTCAAAATCTATGACAGCCCGTTAAACTATGCCTTTAGTAAAATGATTTGAAATAATGATATTCTATGCAAATAAGTTATCAATCAAGTTATGTTTAATGTAATTATATATTACCACTAGTGCTTATAACATCGAAGTTGCAAAATCCGGAAACAAACTAAGGTTGTTAAACTTATGATGCCAACTGCCAAGGTGGAAAAGTTCAACGAATTAAAACATTTTAGAACATAAAACCATATATTCCAATTCACTTTTATTTTTGGTAAAGGGGAGACGAATCAAAAGATTTCAACAATCTTGAAGGTTAACCCAAGTTAAACATGGATGTCATGTCTTCATATGATTTAGAAGCACGTACATGGATATCGTGTCATCTAGATATGCTTATCTAAATGTTAGAAATGATGAAATTACATCTGTGATAGACTGATATGTCTATATCAAGATTCTTAACTTAATTACTATTAACTTAATTACTAGGTGAAAATGGTTAAGAGGATACATAATTGCCCCCCACTATTGTCACCTAGCACTTTTGGTTTTGTTATTTTTTAACCTATATATTCAAAAATAAAGGGTGCAATCTTTTTGTAGATGATGCATGTATCATATGAACCAGACCATTTCAAACAAGTGTTTCCTTTGCATCCTAAAGCCAAATATTGATCCATTAGATGCAATAGAAACGAAAGTGTAGTAGGGAGGATGGACTCGCTTCATGATCTCACAAACAACACCATAGCGATAGGAAAACGTTGTAACATGAGTGATGTCTTTTAGATGAATCTAGTATAAAGTATAAAAGCTAGCCAAAGGTGATTACAAGTATAAAATCGGCAAGTTTTCTAGGATTCAAAGAAGTGATCCTTTGGCCAGAGATGACCATGCATACGGTTTTAAAGGATAGCGTGATTCTTCATTTATAAGAGATATGCACAATTCAAAGGAAAGTTTCTTTTGACTAGTAGTTCTCTTTGATTCGATTTTAGTTGTGTATAATTAGATAAGATGGTATAATTATCAACTTAACATTCATTTACAAAATTTTGACGATGTTTAATATATGATCATTGCTTAATTCGGTAGGGAAAAAGTTAATCAAGTTGGTCTGTCCATTGAAAGGGTGTTTTCTTATGCATTTGTACAAGCCTAAAAGAGTGGACATTGCATTAATTAATTTAATCTTGAAGCAATGACATTAATATGTTTTGTAGGCCAAGTTTGCCTCCTTTCTTCTTGCCAAGATCACATGCTAACCTCCATTGTTCAATCCTCATAGTTTAATATATATGTCATTTAGTTCTCTTTTATGCCTAGATGACTTGTACCTAATGCATATAAACCCATATTAGCTATTGACTTGGATCATTAAACTATGTTTATGAATGCATAATCTTCATAATCAATTCAAGCATATTTTTATTTGTTATGCACTTTATGTTCAAAGAGGAAAACCATGTTTAATATAAATTAAATTACACATAAAAGTTGCCAAAAATGGTGGTCAAACTAACATTTAGGATCTCATTGTCCCCTTGGTTGGACATTGTTTCCTTATTGTGATGGTTTTGTGACAAGTGCTTGAACAAATCTTTATCATGACACCTAGATAGCGAATGAGAAATGTATTTAGTTTAATGTCAAATTTAAAATAAGATAATAAGAAAATCCGAATGATATAGTCAGTGTTAACAGAAAAGGAGTATCAAAATCCTTTCAATCCTTAGAGCACTGGGTACCATGATATTTAATCAGTGTCATGCATATGTGGCAGCAAAGGTGGATCTAGCTTGAAGGAAGAGTATGCACGAGCATATTTTATGTAAAACTTTGTTAATGTAAAAACTCCTGATTTATTTTCAAAGGTAACTACAAATTATAATGAAAACTTATAAGTACATGCCTTCCAAAATACAAGGAAAACATGAGTGCATAATTAAAAAAATAAAAACAAATAAGAAAGAAACAGAAAAAGAAAAAGAAGAAACGTTGTTTGTAATGTTTAACGGGCATGCTTGATTTAGAAGGAGGAGGCGATGGCTATAGGCATTTAAGTCTAGGTGGTCAAATTTATTGTTTAGTCACCGGCCAATAGGATTAGTCATATTTGGATATTTAAGTGTGTGTCCAACCAAATCTCCTCCTGTAGGCCCAAATTTGTTAGTTTATTTTATTGTTTATTCATCGAGTTTTGTTTATTTTGGGTTTCACTATTATTTAAAATTAGGTATTTCAGTTACGATATTAAGATGTGAAACTACGAGTGTAATATTTTTACAAAATATGAGACAAGCTAATGTTTTAATCAAGGCCGGCTCAAGGCATGTGCGACCGATGCCGTTGTACATGACCACTATTATACAAGGGCCACAAATTTTTGCTAAACAATTTTAGTGAAAATACATTAGTCCCACTTCTTAATTTAATCCAGAACAATCTAAACTCATATTTAAATCAACTTTTATAACTGAGATTCACTGTAAGACCTAATTTTACAGTTTTAGCAAAAAAAGATATTATATTACTTTTTGTATATTAGAAAAGACTCTCACTTAGTATTTAACAGAATTGAAATAAGGACCAAGGATGCACATAGTTAACGCAAAAATTTAAAGATCGGGATCTGATTCAGGATCGTTTCATTTTTGCAAAATCGAGATCGTAAGATCGGATCGGGATTCTAAAATCCTACTATAATGTAATTTTCTTAATAGTCTTTGTAACATTATTCAAAACTATAAATTATATTATATCATAACATAAAATAGTATGAATGTTTCATGAAATGTTGTCTTAAATTATGAATGTGGAATAAAAAGATTAACATGTTGTTTTTAAAATTCTATAAAATATAATCCATAAATTTATAGTTTTTTTGTTTGCGGTTCGAGAAAAGTAAAATTAGATCGGATTATATATTAAGATCCTATGATCAAGATCGGAATCTTATAAGATATTAAGCTTGCTAATATCCTACGTATGATCCTGGATCTTTTTTGCTATGTAGTACCGTAAGATCCTAAGATTAGGAACATGATCTTAACAACAAAAAAGGACCTCCGGTCTGATAGACTTAACGATAGGGGGTAACGGTGCAAAAAGGGACTTAATGGGCATAATTACTACTTTCCTTATAGGTTTATCATCCTTAAAATACAGAAATTAGTCCCTTAAGACACACGTGTGACTAGGACGTGGCATACTTAGGGCTTTTAGAGGGAAAACAAGTGTAACACTTTCATTAGCTAAGATTTTTCACAAGAAGGATTCAAAACAAGTTTTGGTGTAATCGTATAATCTTTCAAGTGTTAGTAGCTTAATCCCAACAAGGAATGTGTGTTGATTAGGTGTAATTTCATATATTTTTACGGGTCATTTAGCCTTTGAACTCATACATATTTGATCATATACTGACTTAAATTGTTTATTTTCAAGTTTTAGATACTTGGGAGAGTGCATTTGCTGGAAAAGTACAAGTCTTGGGATCGATTGGACGAAGAAGGAACAAAAAACAACAACTCCAGCAACGTGACCAGGTTCCGTAACGCCGTCACCTCCCTGTGATGGGTTAGTGTGTGGAGACGGTCTGTAATGATGGCGTTAGAAGGCATTTGATCGCGTCAAAACTACAACATGACGCCGTTACAATATGGCGGTGGACGAAACGAAAGCCTAATTTGGCGGTGAGTTGACTGCGTCAAAACCATAATGTGATGTCGTCACAACTAAAAATGTATAAATACAAACGCTTTGTTTTCATTATCGTGTGTGTAACTTTGGAGGAACTTTCACCACTGAATCCTAGTTGGTTTTTTAGCACTTTTGTAAGCCTTTTTGGCTATTGAAGACCTCATGTATTTTTGAGATAAGTATTTTATTCAATTATTCAGTCATGTTTATGCGTAATTGTGTGATTTGCTTATTTGCTTGTTATTTATTACTATACTAGGCTAATTTTATTAATATTTACTTAGGATTGCATAAAACCTAGTTATTAATTGCTTGTTTATCATCTTTTGTCAATTGTGTGTACGTTAGGAGTTGAAAAACTGGTTATGATCCTATACGAGTAGCTTGAATGTCCACTAAAATGTGTCCAATTAATGCTTATGTCATGGGAATTAATTGTGAAGGGTATATATTACATTAATTAGTTATTGGGTGGATTATTAACATTCAGATAGGCGTCGCTCACTAAGGCTAGTTCATAGTCGTGGGACTGACCAACCCCAATGGTAATTAGGAGTACTCCACATTGCATTAGACAAGTGATGACATCAAATAAGTACTAATTATACGTAACATTTATCCCATTTATATTGCTTCTTTTATACTATTTATATGAGAGATGGTACTTGATCATTCATTTTGTAAATCTCAGTAATATTAGAGCAATTGACAGAAGTTAAGGAAAATGACGTGATTTAGAGCTAAAATGAAGAAATCAAGTAAAGACCAGTGTCCAGACTTCAATACACCATATTCATCATAAGCAATACGACGTATCCAGTCTTTAACTGTAATTAACATCCATGACGGGAAAGACCTCAATACTCTGTATCTAAGATGTCCAATACGCCGTATTGGAAGGTGGTTCGTACACTGATTATTTTAATCATGGAGCCCACGCTAAAAGACCCCAATACGCCATATTAGAGCCATCTGATATGCCGTATCGGGCCAATTCCAGACAATATATATATATATATATATATATATATATATATATATATATATATATATATATATATATATATATATATATATATAAACCTGAATTACGATTTAGGTTATACTTTTTACCACTAAGCTTGACTTCCAGACGAATTTAGAAGCCAAGAAGGTCCTAAAAACACAGTGATTACATAGGAGAACTCTTAGTAACCTCATAACTTAGATTAATCATTCGGTTAGCGTATCGTTTTCACTATGATTCATACTTTTATCGTCTTGCTTCTGTTTATGTATTTTGTTACTGAGATTATGCGCTAACACCCTTAGATGTTAGCAAAGTTTATGAAGATCATTTTCTTTTGATACATTTTACATCAATTACTTGCTTTTTTCATTAGATATTATTTATGTTTATCGCTAAATACTCATTTGCTTGCTTGATTGTGTTCTTATTTATTTTCTAGATCTTTTGGAATATGAATTGATTTATGTAAATTAACTCTTGGTAATTGTAGTTACTTGAATTAATTTAATAAACTTAAGATCTGTACCGTAATAGTAGAATGTAGAGAAAACCATCTGAATCAGCCCCTAGCTAAGGAAAACCACCTGGAACGATCCCTTTGCAAATTCTACTATTAGGACTAGTGAAATTTATATCTTTAGGTTAGATAATTACATGATTATAATTAGTTTAATTAGTTTGCTTGGTATTAATTAGTTTAATTAGTTTATTTGTTGCATTAGTTTAATTAGTAATCTAAACTCGTACCAGTCTCTCAAGCTGAACCCCCATATTGCGTTAATTTAGGTTATTTAGTTAATTTAGATAATTATAATTCCTTTATGTTCGTGTTTAGGCAATTCACTCCTCGTGAATGGCCCGTACTTACCATTCACTAGCTATAACTGATCGGATACACTGCCCATTAGTGTTAATTTATAGGATAGTTTGATTTAATATAAATTTAAAGCTTGGTTAAAATATATAGAGTATAAATAACACATTAAAATTTTGACACCACTGTCTGGAAGTGATTTTAGCTTCTACTTATTTAATTGGTAAACAAAAATACACAGTTGGTCCTAAACTTTCCCAAAAGCATCGCTTGGGCCTCAAACTTGGGAAAATCGTCGCCGATTGCGTCCCTTGACCCGTAATGATGAGGTCAACGCACGTTTTGTGTTATATTTTCAAGGGCATAATAGTACAACCATATTTGTAACTATAATCTAGTTTAATCTAACCCAAAGTTGTACCGTAGTATTGTTTCCCTCTTACTTAAATTCTATATAACCCTAAACTACCAGCAACACACATTCAACCAAAATCACTAACAATGGCACAAAGTGATAAGGGGAAGGCTTTGTACAGTGGGTTGAGGAAAGAGGATTGCTCCAATGAAGACCATTTGGGTGTTAAGAAGGAGAAGGAAGAGGCTGTCGACATCAGGCTATCAAAGGTTTATGATTTGGAAACAAGGATTAAGAATCTTGAAGCTGTGTATTAAGTTTTAAAGGAAAAGATGGAACGGGATGACACTAAAAGTTTATGATTTGGAAACAATGTAATGGTTGTCAACATGAAACCGATCAATAAAAATTTGGGTTTTTAATAACTGATAGTGTGTGGCAATCAAGTTTGCTTGTTGTTGGTAATTGGTTACTTTGACATTTACAAGTCAATTTGGCAGTTTGACTATCAGATGTGTAAGTCACTAAACGATTTTCCTTTTGGAATATAGTGGGTGTTTGGATTAGCATTTACAATTTGGAATTAGATGTCAAAAAATCTAAAGCATTTTCAAATGTTCCATTCATCAGATGTTAAGTGCCCACTGTGTTTGGTTTTGCCGATACAAACGTGTGATCGTTTTTGGTGATTATACCATGACATTTAGCATTTGGTAAGTTTGACTGTATAAAGTTCAACTAAAAAACTAATATGTACACACATAATATAACCTATATGACAAACAAACAGATATTGTAAGATAACCAACCATTTAGCAAGTTGACTTATAGTAGTTAATTAGGAAACTGTTGGTCCCTTTTACTTGGTTAACAGTAACTAAAAGGCTAAAGTAACCAAGTTGTATGACTTTTAACAAAGATGTATAAATGATTAACAATAAACCAACGTAAACATAAGAGACAATATTTTTCAACGTTTAATTCTTTATTAGAAGTTAATCAAAAAGAATCGTACCCAAGTGTTTGCGGAATAACACTTGGGATTGAAAATGACAAGTGTGGTATACTCCTCTCTAAACTCAAACAATGTTGAGCGACAACTTCAGGACCCACTGAGCTATCTCAGGGGTTATGTTGTTCATTGGAGGAGTAAAAGTGGTTTGTGAATGCTTAGCATTAATTGCACAAACTTGTCAACTTTTACTCCTCACTTATGCTACTTATTTATACACAAATATGAACAACTCTATTATACAATGGACCTAAGAATTCCTTAATAAAATCTTGATAGATTTTATTCTCTGGCAAGGGAAACTTCTTTGGGTTAAGTCCAAAAGGCACTTTCTGATGACAGCCTGGTTTTAACCATTTGGGGAAAGTTTGACCTTAAAATGATAAAGCACTTTAGTGAACCAGTTCAAACTTTCCCGCCCAGTCCCGCCAAAACTTCAGTCTTCAAGTCATCAGTCTTCAGTACCATGATAGTTGTTGAGGAGTCTTGGGGTTCAGTGAGTTATTGTCATCCTCATTGAACCCATCACCTTCTTCTTGGCTTAGATCACACTCACTGAGTTCCGCCTCACTGAATGGAGAACCTTTCTTCTTAGGCTCGGTCTAAGCATCCTGAAGATGACTCACTGAGTTACTGTTCACTCAGTGACTTGTTTATACTTAGGTTATTTTACGTTCAAATCCTTGTTAGAAGAAGATTGGGGAATTCAGTGACCCAACAATCTCCCCCTATTTGAACATACAAATAGCCTAAGTATCTCTTGATTCAGTATGAGTTTGCAGGGGTCTTCATCTCTTACTGAATGTTGATGTAATTATAGGTAGGACACATAATTTAAACAAAACATCAAAGTTTATTCATAGTTATTACAAGTCCTACAAATTACAAAAAAATAAAAGATAGTTGTTGCAGATTAGATGTTCAGGTAGTATCCAAGGGCTTCAAGCTTTGCTTTCTTTGTTCTGAGTAGATGTCTTTCAGGATGTTCGTTGATCATTGCTTCTAAGTCCTGGCAGAATCTTTTGTTTTCAGTACTCTTGATGGGGGATGCCAACATGAGGTACATGAGCATTGCTTTGACTCCTGCCTTATCCATATCAGACCATCTTTGGAAAGCAAAGTTTCCAAACTCATCAGTGAAGCATAAGCTTCTTTCAGGTGCTTCAAGGACCATATTGTTTACAAAAGTGATCCCTTCAAGAAGCAACCTGTCACAATCTAGCCCTGGTACTTTGATCTCAGGCTCCATCTCAATTTGCTTCCTTTTCCTCCTGGAAGCTTTAGATGGAGCAGTCTCTATTGTTGAAGCAGGAAGAAGGGAGGGAATGTTTAGTGCTTCAGGCATTGCCTTCAGTCTGTCATACCTTTCCTTTAGTGACTTGAGAAGGTTGAGTACCACAACATTATTCTTCTTGGCAATGATGGGACGGAGCTCATCAAGTTCAGTGATCCCAAAGTCAGCAAACCTGAATGGCTTATGGACGTCAAATACTCTTTGATCACGTCCCTTGAAGACCGTGACCACTACAGGATCGGTGTTTCTGTGGATTTGAATGTCAGTGATGGTTTCTGGTTTCAGCCTTTCTTTCATCACCCAATGATACTTTTCAATCCTGGTTTTCCTTAAATGAGTGTCCTTCCTGAGTTTTTCTTCCCTTTCCCTTTTGAGAGCATTCAATTCTTCTTCCTTAGCCTTTTTAAAGGCTGCACCAGCTTGCTCAGTTGCTAGTGCCTCAGAATCCAAACCAATCTTTTCAGCTTCCTCATGAACAACCTGAATAAGAGTAGGCTTGCTCATTCTCTCTTCGTCAGCAACCTTTTGCAAAATCTCAATTCGTTCCATGTGGGCTTGAATTTCTGCATTAGTGAGATGATGCACAAGTCCATTGATTTCAAATGGGACTCTGATGGGTTCATCAGGATCATATCTGACTATTGTGGAGGCAGGCTTGAGCACAATTTTAGGTTCAGAGGTGGTAGCAATACTTTTTCCTCTGTCCTGCCTGAGAGTGGTGGAGACTGGTTTCTGTTGTAGTGGAACTTCATTGATTGGTGTGGCTTCAGTGACATGCTCCCCCTCAGTGTGAGAGGGTTGTGCAGCTCCTTGTTCTTCAGTATTAGGGGCTTCAGTAGCATTCTCCCCCTCAACATTTGCCTGAACATCAGTGATGGCAAGTGTTGGCTGTACTGAAGAAGTAGATGTACCCTTGAAGGCTTGGAAAATCTCTGTCATCATAGACTTGATCTCCTGAGTATCCTGGTGAATGATGGACAGTTTGGAGTCAAGTGTAGCCTGAGTTTGTTCAAGAGCTGTCATCCTGGATCCCAGAGTCCATGCCAGAGAAGTGGACCTTTGGGATTGAGCTGTCACTGATTCTTCCATTTTGATGAAGGAAGATTTAAGAGACTCCACAGTTGTGGTGAGACCCTGAACATTCGATCCCTTTAGCAAGCCAAGTAACTCAGTGAGGGCCACTGAATTTACCTGATACGTCTTAGATGCCTGAAGAAGCTTCCTGGTGAGTTCAGGATTATCCTTGACCGATTCTTGAACAGACTGAACCCCTACATTCAGCTGGTTAAGGGATATCAAAAACTGATTCAGGCGAGTAATCATCTGTGTCAGGGAGTGGTTAACTGAGGCATTCTGTTCCCTGACATCATCATTGAAGTCTTCGACAGCATCTTTGAGATCATGATAATGAACCGCCTGTTCAGTGTGCATGTCAAAGACCTCATCAGTGATCCCCCTGTACAAAATGTTAATAATCATTTTGATGAATTTGGTGAAGTCTGTCACAGTGAGAGGAGCTTGATCATCTCCTGAGGATTCTGGCTCGGAATGTATGTCAGTTGCTTCATGGTTAGAAGATTGAGGAGACTGAGGAATTGGTTCAGGGACTGTCTCCTCAAGCTCCATATCATCTCCGGCCTTAAAGACTTCCTCATCACTGTTGAATTCATCATCAGAATACAAGACTGCCTGAGCATCAGCTAGGGACTGAATCTGCAAAACAAGGAGGTTATCCGGCTCCTCTTCATAAGAAGACTTGCCTTCATTTTGGCCAGGTCCCGACCCCTAAAATCTGGTAGATTGGGTTTTATCTACCTGGTCCTCAAGGTCAGTTCCCGAGTAATGCGCACCTTCGGGGGTGGTTATGGGTTCCATATCAGCGGGTGGCTTTTGTCCCTCTGAATCTTTGTCCCCCGTAACCCCTTCATACACTGATGGGTGTTTCTCAGTGCCATCATGAGGAGCCATGAATATTGTGTCCCTATCAGCGGGTTGTATGTTTCCTTCTGAGTCTTTGGGATGAGTTTTTGTACCCTCAGACAAAGGCTTTGATTTGCGAATGTCCTCATCAGGCACCTGAGTGGTTTTGCCCCCCTTTCCAACAGGCTTGTACTGGCCTGTCGAAGATTTAGGGGCGAGAACTCCCTGTTGCTTGGGTTGTGATTTACCCGAGCCTTTAGCAGGATGTGATTGTTTGTGGATCCCCTTCTCAGTGGAGTAGTGCTACCCCACCGAGGGTTTAGGACCCCTTACTCCCTGATACTCTGGTTGTGATTTGCCAGAGTCTTTAGCAGGATGTGAAGGTTTGGTTGGTTCCAACTCCAGTGACTTGTTTATGTCAGCAGAGCCTTTAGGAACGGGTTCGCACGAGGACACTGAGTGTGATATCTCAGTACCCTCCGTTGGCCTTTGTTTTGGGGTCAGTGACTGGGTTATAATTCTCAGGGTGTCCGCAGTCAGGGTCTGTTGTTGTTGTTGCCCCTATTGTCAGGCTTAGGGGCAGAGGTCTCAGTGGCGAGTGACTTGGGTTGAGCCACCTTCCTGGACCCCTGTCCCTTCTTCCTCTTCACCTTTTTGGTGGGAGAGGGAATTGATGATATAATGTTGTCACCCTGGATAGCAGTCAACATATATGTGGTCAGCGCGACAGGTGTTACCTCAATAGCGTCACGTGAGTAATTTGCCTTATGTAAGACATCAGGTTCAAAGCCGACACTGTCAGGCTTGATATACTCAGACCCTAATAAGTCATTCAGGGCACAGGAAATGAATCTAGGGTAAGACATGTGTTTTTGCCTAGACTTCCCACCCAATTTGGCTATGAGGTCCCTGAAGATAATTTCTCCAAGGTCAATCTTTTTACCCTCAATGAGACAGTACACTATCATTAATTGAGTAGTGTTGAGTTGCTCAGTTAAGGATTTATTCCCCCCAAGGGGGCAGGGAACCATGTTTTGATTATGGGGGTTTTGGACAGTAAGGCCCCTGGAGTAACATCAGGATGATGTTTATCATAGGGCCCAAGTTCCAAGAGGAGTTATCTAACTTCCTCTTAAGTTGGTTTGGCAACAAAGGTCTCAGTGTAGTCAAGGCCAGTGGCTTTAACAAAGGTTTTGTAGTCAAGAGTTAGGAACTTAGTTCCATTCTTCACTGAGAACCTGATTTTGGCCTCCTTTGGCGCATCGGGGTTTTCAACCACCGCTGTGCACCAAAATTCCCTTAAGTAGTCATGATAGATGACTAAGGGGGTTTTTGTGAATGTGGTGGTGAGAAAACAGTTTTGTAGGAACTTCACCACATCCCTGTATTCAGGGAACCCTTCAGCGTAGGCAAAGTTCCCCACCACATTGTTTTTGGTGAGGTCTACGCTTTCCATTTGGAAATCCACATTGGGTGTGTATTTTATGACCTTTGAAGAAGCCATTTGTTTGTTTGATAAAGGTCTGGTTTTGAACAAAGAAGAGACACACAAAGTTTTTGAAAGCAAAGTGATTCTTGAAATAATTTTGCAAGAGTTTTGTTAAGATTTTTAAAGCGTGTGTGTGTTCTTCTTTGTGGGGGTATTTATAGGGTAGGAATTAGGGTAGTGTTGTTGCGGATATCAACGGTTTTTATTATTCAACCAAAATGGCATAATAATGTGGGTTTGATATCCGCATTTAATATCACGATTCCCACTACCCTATTTTCTCTCACATGATGGGGTGAACAGTTGTGTGGCTCTGCAAATAATGCACTTTTGCAGAGTGGTATCATCACAACGATTTGTTGTGAGAGAGCAGTTAATGCTCAGTGGTGTTTGGTGAGAGAGATGTGGGGGCTCAAGGAGTGGATTCCAGTCGTGTAAGTGACATATATTCCTATATTAAATAGGAATCAGTTACCTACATGGGACATTTACTAACTAAGTACTTAGAGCATTTAGTTAGGGTATTCCATGCCATTTTTCATCATGAGCCCCCTGAATGATTTTTCATTCAATAAAAAATTGGTTTTTAGGAAGGGTGTGATCAGGGGCCTAGAGAATTTACATCAGATTAGAACACTTTCGATCAGTTTCCTGATTCTATGTCCAACATGCCCAACTCAGCTTTCAATCTTGTGAAAGTGGGTTCATCCAGAGGTTTTGTGAAGATATCAGCTAGCTGATACTCAGTGGGGATGAAATGTAGTTCAATTTCTCCATTTGTGATGTGGTCCCTGATGAAGTGGTATCTGATGTCAATGTGTTTGGTTCTTTGATGAACTACTGGATTGTTTGAGATGGCTATGGCACTTGTATTATCACAAAAGATAGGTACCATCTTATACCGAATGCCATAGTCACTCAGTTGGCTCTTCATCTAGAGTACATTTGCACAGCATCCTACAGCAGCCATATATTCAGCTTCAGCTGAGGACACGGCCACTGATTGTTGTTTCTTTGTACTCCAACACACAAGTTTACCACCAAGAAATTGGCAGGATCCTGAAGTACTTTTCCTATCCATAGTACATCCTGCATAGTCAGAGTCAATGTACCCTTTGAGATTAAATCCTGAACATTTTGGGTAATACAAACCAAGGTTTGGAGTACCCTTCAGGTACCTGATGATTCTTTTAACAGCAGTGAGATGTGATTCTTTAGGGTCAGCCTGGTATCTTGCACACAGGCAGACTGAGAATTGGATATCAGGCCTTGAGGCAAGTAAGTACATCAGGGACCCTATCATTCCTCTGTATTGGGTTTGAATCACTGATTTTCCAGCGAGGTCAGGGCCAAGGTTGTTTGGAGGAACCATAGGAGTCTTCATTGAAGAGCAGTCAGTGAGCTCATACTTCTTCAGTAGGTTCCTCAGGTATTTTTCTTGGCAAATGGATATTCCTTTTTCAGTTTGTTTGATTTGGAGTCCAAGAAAGTATGTGAGTTCACCCATCATGCTCATCTCAAACGTTGTGGTCATCAGTTTCTCAAACTGTTTGCAAAGTTTGTAACTTGTTGAGCCAAAGATGATGTCATCAACATACACTTGGACAAGAATGACATCACTCTTTGTTCTGTAGATGAACAGTGTGTTGTCAATCTTTCCTCTGACAAACTTTTTTTGGATCAGGAAGGCTGAAAGAGTTTCATACCATGCCCTGGGAGCTTGTTTCAGTCCATAAAGGGCCTTGTTAAGCTTGTAGACATGGTTAGGGTATTCACTACTTTCAAAGCCAGGAGGCTGTTGCACATAAACATCTTCTTTGATGTTACCATTTAGGAATGCACTTTTAACATCCATTTGGTAAACTTTAAAGTTCATGTAAGTTGCATAGGCAAGGAAGATCCTGATGGCTTCCATTCTAGCAACTGGTGCAAAGGTTTCCTCATAGTCTATACCTTCCTGTTGATTGTATCCTTTGGCAACCAGTCTTGCTTTGTTTTTGATGACTGTGCCATTCTCATCAGTCTTGTTTTTAAAGACCCATTTCATACCAATGATTAAAACACCCTGGGGGCATTCAATAAGGGTCATGACATCATTCCTGTCAAATTTTTCCAATTCATCTCTCATGGACTGAACCCAACTTTCATAAGTCAGGGCTTCTTTGACATTTTTAGGCTCAATCTCTGAGAGATAGTCTGCATAAAGGCATATATTGGCAGAGGCGGCCTTAAGTTTAGCAGCCTTGCTTCTTATGAGCATGCCATCAGTGGGTTCACCAATGATGTTTACAAGCTCAATGATTTTGGATCTAGTCCAGCTATCCTGAGGTTTGGGATAGGAATTTGAGCTTGAAGGAGCCTGATTAGGTTCAGACTCAGGAACATGAGGTGACTCATCACTATGTGCTTCAGTGACATTTGTGGGAACAATTTGCTCTGAGGGTTCCTGAACAATTTGTTCAGTGGTTGTAGTCTCATTAAAGACATGCTGAGTTTCAATGAACTCACTGATAGGTGGTTGGCGTAGGTTGTGAGGGATGATGTAATAGGAGACATCAGCATCAGCTTGGTATTGGGTTGAGGGATTGTTCTCAGGATGATACTCATCAGGAGGATACCTTGATGAGTCATCAATACCAATTTCTTCAACTGAGGAATTTGAGAACCTGATGGATTCAGTGCTCTCATCAACAGTAATGTGATAAGTTTCCTCAGTTTGTTGTCTCCTTGTGTTGAACACCCTGAAGGCTTTAGAAACCAGAGAATATCCCAGGAAGTATCCATCATCAGCTTTGGCATCAAATTTACCCAATTGATCCTTGTGATTATGAATAAACACAGGACACCCAAATACATGAAAGTAGCTGATGTCTGGAATCCTTCCTTTGAATATCTCATAAGGAGTGTTATTGTGCCTTTTCACTATGATTGACCTATTCTGAGTGTAGCAAGCTATTTTAACTGCCTCAATCCAGAAATGTTTGGAGAGGACTGAGCCATCACTACTAGAAAAACAGCTATTCTTGACTCCAAATGCGAGTCAAGAAGAGGCCTTATGACTCGGAAATGCGAGTCAAGGATGGACCCGTCATAAAGCTTCATGACTCGCATTTGTGCGTCATCCCTCTATGACGCGCACTTATGACCCACGTTTTATGACTCTCTTTTTTGCGAGTCATAACCTAATTTTTTTTTTTAAAAATTAATTTTTTTTTCAGTTCCTAATTTTCTATTAAATGACAATTAAAAACCTGATAATACAAAATTAAAAACACAAATATCAAAATAACACATTTCATATATATATATATATATATATATATATATATATATATATATATATATATATATATATATATATATATATATATATATATCAAAACAATGAGGTTAATTCAAGTACTAATTCATGATAAGTCACAAGTTAATTAACGACAAAAATTACATATCGATATGCCTAGTTTTTATATAGATCAAGTTTTTAAACTACCCCTGTGCAGACAGCATGATTCATCTAAATATGTCATCGTCAAAGTTCCATCTCCGGAGTTGATTTGTTAGGATCATATGACGCGTGAACAGAAACAAGCATACGTTCCATCTCCGGAGTTGATTTCTTTCCCACCAAGGCAACTTGCTTCTTTGAAGGAACCACGAGCATATCAGCAGCACAACACATTAAAGGAACAGACATTGGTATTTATGCAAAAAACTAAACCTTAAAATAATAATAACAAAATCTAACCAGAAGGTGCTCCGCATTTTGTTTGTAATCATCCGATCTCGTTCCAATGAACATGGATGCAAGCCTCACGAGATTAATCGTTGTAACTGAGTTCCCAGACGGTTCAGCCCTGTCATGGTCTTCTTTCACACGAAGAAGAACTGACTCATCCTCTCCGGTTGTATTAAAATAACCACCTCCCGTTTTGTCAAGAAACAACTCATCCTAAAAAACGGACAAAACAAAAAAAATTGGAACTTCCATTCACAAAGTAAAAAACAAAAAACAAAAAGGGTTTAACTAAAGCTCAAATACTTGTGTTTCTTGAAGTTCAACTGCCCACGATAGCCACGAGATATCACCACCGAACTCGTATACATCTAGTAAACTTGAAGTTAAGGCTTTCTTTGCAACTTCCATGTACTCCTGTGGCTAATCAATGAAGAAATAATGTAAAGTTATTTTAGTTATCAGTTCGAATGTAAGAAAATTTAATCTTTTTTTTAAGAAGCTTACGTTAGTTCTAGTAACAGGAAAGTTGAATTTTGTCCCTTGGGGTTCATTGTTGAGAATTTTAGATGCTCTAGCGAATGCAGAAATTGCAAGCCCGTTCCAAGATACAATTACCTGCAAATTTATCAAATACGTTAGCGAAAACAAGAGAACCCATACAGGTAGAGGTCACAACATTTTTGACATGTTACCCAACCGCTTAGAAACAATCATAAAAATTCATCTTTCAGGTCTGAAACATATATATGCAATTGTGTCAAGAGTTGAGAGTCAACAAAAGTTTCCAGTTGGACTTGAGGGTCATCCCTCAACCTTTATCTTTTCACCCTCAAAATTCAAATTTTAGTCAGTCTATGACGCCTTCTGAAGTTTTTCATATACTGACCTCGTCATCCCTCAACCTTTATCTTTTCACGCTCAAAATTCAAATTTCCTCTATAACATTGGCTTATAAAGCTATTTTTCATATTAGTATTAGATGAATTTAAGTTGCTTTATTGAAAATAAGTCAACATATACTGACCTCGTCGCTGCTCCACACATAAAAAGCACCTTCCTTCTTCTTTATAGGATTTTCAGGTTCAGCACTATCAGCATCCTCAGCAGAAAAGATCTTCCCATTGGGTCCAATCATATCTCTCCTCAAATAATCAAGTATATCACGAGCAACATTCGAGTAAAATACATCTTTTTTGATAGAGAAAACATCCAGATACACGTTGGCAAGTTGACCCTGATCGCACAACATCTTTTCGAAGTGTGGAACTGCCAATAAATTGTCGTAAAGCAGAACCTTGATAAGAACAAACAGAAATACGAATATGCAGAATGGGCACAATAATAACTATTTACTTATAAACAAGTTAATAAGGGTTATGTTTTATCAATAACAGGTATAAATGAGCTGAAAGGTAACTGCTAATATGGGTATATTGGTTAGCTACAATAAGAAACAGGTCAAATGAGTCTATCAAATCAAAACCAAACGCACTCAAGTAGGGCTGTGGTGTGAGCCGCAACAACAGACAACAAACACACCCTTTTTCGTCTGTGGCTGTACAGAAGCCAACTAAACCAGGCGAACCCTCTTGGGTCGTGGTTTCCAATCGAGACCCATGAACCAAAACAATTAAGCCATAAGCTCAAATACACTTAAATAAATAAAACCAAATAAGCTCAAATAGGCAGTTAATAAACAATTCAAGACTATACCCATGGCCAACTCGTGACCCAAATGGGTCGACTGACCCGAAACCCTACACAGGTTTAGACCCGATCTGAATCAAATTGATTCAAACAAACAACCTTTAATCAGGTTTCACCACACGACAACAAATCAAAAACGCGTTTTAATCCTTATCTTAATCTATGAAAACTTTATAAATCGGTTGTATATTAAGAAAATAATAAACATGGTTGAGTTTTGTCATACCACCAGAAAACCGAGAGAGGAGTAGTGAGATGAAGGCGGCGATGGTGCGTCTGTGGTGGTGATTACTTGAACCAAGCGAAAGCCGATCATCACCATCTAAACCCATAGCCACTCACCCTTGATCTTCTCCTTGATGGTGATGGTTGTGGTGTTATCAAGTAGTGATGGACGGCGGTAGTCGGATGGTGGTGATGTTGTTGTTGCTGCCGTTGTTCACCAAAGAGAGGAGGGAGGGATGGAACATTTGAGAGAGAAAAGATGATATATGATATATCTTCTTGAAATAATGAATAAAAGGGGATTTGAAAGTTTTCAAGCTTTTGTGGTCCGTGTTTTTTAAAAAATTTGAGATATGACACGAATTTTATCACACACAAAAATGCCTGTCGTCTAGCCTTCAGATTTTACAATTTATGACAGTTTTTTTGTGACTTACAATTTTGCATGTCATTATATTGTGTGCGTCATAAAATGCGAGTCAAGGATAGACCTTTTTCTAGTAGTGCATTTAACATTGTTCTTGCTGCCTCAATGAGAGTTCTATTTCTCCTTTCAGCTACTCCATTTTGTTCAGGAGTATAGGGAGAAGTGAAATTTTGAGAGATTCCTTTCTCATCACAGAAACACTCAAGGTCTTGGTTTTTGAACTCAGTGCCATTGTCAGTCCTGATCTGTTTAACTTTGACATCATTTTGATTTTCAATGTTCCTGACAAATGACATTATGGTTTCAGTTGCCTGACTCTTTTTGGTCTGGAAGTAAACCCAAGTATATCTTGAGTATTCATCCACTATGACCAGAGTATACTTCTCATGGTGAATGGACATTGGACTGACAGGTCCAAAAAGGTCCATATGAAGAAGATGTAGGCAGCTTTTGATGGAAAAGGTTTGTTTGGTTTTGAATGATGCCCTTTGGTATTTTCCTTTTTCACAAGCAGAACAGGGCTTGTCTTTGGTATACACCAGGGATGGAAGGCCCAGAACTTTGTTCTGTTTGGCCAGGTTGTTGATGCTCTTGAAGTTGAGATGAGAGAGTCTCCTATGCCATAGCCAGTTGATTGTCTCACTTGCCTTTGAGAATAGACAAGTCCCATTTTGAGTCAGGGATGACATGTCTAGAACATATACATCATCCCTCCTGGGGGCAATCAACACAACTTCCTTATTGGCATTAAAGATGGTCCCTCTCTTGTCATCAAAATGAACTATGTATTTGGCAACACATAGTTAGGAAACACTTATCAAGTTGTACTTGAGACCATTAACATAAGCTATTCTTGTAAAAACTATACCATTGCAGTTTACTGAACCATAACCTTCAGTGGGAGCTGATGAGTTATCACCAAACACTACTTTGGGTCATGGTTCTTCCATATATCATCAACCTCCACTGTCTAGATGCCAAGCAGGATCCTTGATGTGTTTTTGCACAAACAGTAAACTGGGTTAGTTTTTCTTGTTGACCCACTTTCTAGTGGGCTTAGTCCTCAGGGACTTTTTGAACTCAGCTAATGAATCATGGTCTGAAGTTTTGTAACCTGAGCTTCCACATGTTTTACATTTTGTGGAGGTTGATGCTTCAAGTGACTGAGAAGTGTAGGTGAGGTTTTTCCTTCTAGACTGAATGACTTTGTCATGTCCCTTGGTTTCATGGGAGGGATCTCCATAGATGTCACAGCAATTTTTCATCATACAATCATCAGGAAGATGATCATTGAAACCACAGTGAGGACATGGCCCGAAAGGTTTAGCCTTCAGTCTCTGTTTGGAAGGTGTGGCATATTGATAGCCTTGAGTTTTGTATAGACTTCTTTCTTTTAAAGAATCAGTGTGGGGGATGTGATCATAAGTTCTGTGGTCCTCTTGTTTGCATATCATGCAAAACAGGACTCTGTAGCATTTATCAGTGCTGTGATTTCGATAATTGCATAGTTCACATCTCCCTGAAGGTCTGGGTGTGGTTTTTGGTTTGGAAGAACTTGAGGATACTGAGGGTCTATTAGATTTTGAGTCTGAGTTTTTTTCAGTGGACTCAATTTTCTCACTCAGCATCCTGACAAGTTCAGCAAGCTGATCAACCTTTGAGTCAGTGCTTTCAGGTTTCACTTCAGTAGGTACTGAAGGTTTTTGGTGTTCAGTGGGTGTAGGAGTAGGTCTTTTCAGAATAGTCTTTCCTAACCCTAATTTTTCCTTAGGAGAATGGGGTTGATAGATTAATGGTGCAAGGTCAGAATTGGGTTCAGCTCCCTGAAGTTGTTTCAGTGGAGGGAGTGGTGAATCAGACTTAGACTCAGTGATGGACTCAGTAGGACTAAGTTCATCAGTGACTCCTAGCAGCTCCTTGATAGCCTGACTTTCAGGCTCCAGGATTCTTCCAGTGTTAAAATTTGGCATCTTACTGTCAGGATTGTTTCTTTCAATCCAATCACTGGGTTTAGGAGCAAGTTCTTTGCTAGAAAGTATGTTGGCTGACAGAAAAGTTGTTGAATGACTACTCTCCCCAGAAACTTCAGTAAGTTGATCATCACCCATACCAGCCATTTTGGAGCTGGGTGTGAGACTCAGTGTTTCATAAAGTTTGGGGTTTTTCTGAGTCCATTTCCAAATAACATCCTTTTCTTTCTTAAGTTCTTCCTGAAGAGCTTGATTTTGTTTTACAAGTTCATTGTTTTGAATTTGAAGTGTAACTGTTGGGTCACCGAATTCCCCAATCTTCTTCTAACAAGAATTTGAACGTAAAATAACCTAAGTATAAACAAGTCACTGAGTGAACAGTAACTCAGTGAGTCATCTTCAGGATGCTTAGACCGAGCCTAAGAAGAAAGGTTCTCCATTCAGTGAGGCGGAACTTAGTGAAGTGTGATCTAAGCCAAGAAGAAGGTGGTGGGTTCAGTGAGGATGACAATAACTCACTGAACCCCATGACTCCTCAACGACTTCATGCTATTGAAGACTGATGACTAGAAGACTGAAGTTTTGGCGGGACTGGGCGGGAAAGTTTGATCTGTTTCACTAAAGTGCTTTATCACTTTAAGGTCAAACTTTCCTCAAATGGCTAAAACCAGGCTGTCATCTAAAAGTGCCTTTTGGACTTAACACAAAGGAGTTTCCCTTGCCAGAGAATAAGAGTGCTCAAGTTTTTAAAATCAAGATCCCACTATCACTGACATAGATGTTCCCCAACTTGTCGACAAAAAAGGTGGAAGTTATTCAGCAACTGCCCCTCGACTAGAAGTTGGCAAATTTAATAAGTGGAAAAAGTGAATGCTTTGCTACTTAACTGGGATGGAACCATATTACATTAAGTTGATTAATGATGGTCCATATGTCCCAACAACTGCCTAAGGTTTAATTAAACCTGAAGCTCAGTGGACCCCAGATGAAAGTTGGGTGGTCAATCAAGACCAGCGCCTAAAAAGCATCATTATATCATGCCTCCCTGATGATATAATGGAATCAGTGATCAATTGTCCCACTGCCCAGCAGACATGGACTGACCTGGTTCATAGCTATGAAGGGCCTTCTGATACCAAAGAGAATAGAATCATGGACCTGAAGCTTGAATTCAATACCTTCAGGGCCAAGGATTCTGAAAGTCTCTCTGAGACTTATACTCGGTATAAGACCCTCCTGCATGAGCTGACCAATGATGGTGTTATACTGTCAAAACATGAGATCAATGTTGGTTTTGTCAACAGTCTCCCTGAGAAGTGGTTAAACTTCTCTCAGGGATTGAGAAATGCAAACCACATTCAGAACCTTGAGCTCCCTGCCATCTATGGGAAGTTTGTCTATGAAGACAATCTTATCACCAGGAGATACCCTGGTAAAGCTCAGGAGACCAAAAAGGCCTTGACAATTTCACCCATATCAACTGCTTTCTATTCAAAAGGTGTTGTGCAGGATTTTCAGGATGGATCTGATGATGAGGTTGACCAAAGAACCAGTGAGGTGTACCTAAATGATCTTCAAATTGAATTTCATGAAAGAGCACTTCTTGCTAATTCAAAAAGGTTTTTTAAGAAAAACAAATTTCATTCAAAAGCAAATGATAACACTGAATGCTTTAAATGTGACAAAATGGGCCATTTTGCTAAAGATTGTTTTTCAAAAACAACCTCGGAACCATCCTTCAAATTTTCAGGAAATAACTCTTTTTCAGGCCCCAGCAAATTTCAACCAAAAATGCTTCAGTCTAGTCAAAGATTTGAAAAAGTCCCTCAAATTGACTTTGAAGCCAAGTACAAAAAAAAGAAAAAGCTAAACTTGCCCTTCTTGAATCATCCTCAACAGTATTTCAGCCTCCTCAGGCTCCAAAGCCTTCTCAAGCCAAGAACAAAGGGCTTGTTACTGAAACATATGACTGGGATGAGGTTGAAGTGTCCTCTGATGATGATGAAGTTCACATTAGTGCCCTGATGGCTCTGTCAGATGACAACAAACTTGCTGTGGGGAAGAGTCATGCAAGAAATGGTGAATGGGTTAACATCACTATGAGGAAGGTAAATCTTTTACTTTCTATGGATGATAATGATGATTGGAAATCTTACTTAGATTATATTAATGTTGATCTTAAGTATGTTGAAGAGCAAAGACTTAATTTGTTTTCAAAATTTAACAAACAGAGTTTTGAATTAAATCATTGTAGAGATGAATTACTTGCTTTAAAACAAGCCAAACTTGAAAGTGTTACACTTCAAATTCAAAACTCTGAACTTGTAAAAAAAATCAAGCTCTTCAGGAAGAACTTAAGAAAGAAAAGGAAATTATTTGGAAATGGACTCAGAAAAACCCCAAACTTTATGAAACACTGAGTCTCACACCCAACCCCAATAAAGCAGGTCAGGGTGATGATCAACTCACTGAAGTTTCTGGGGAGAGTAGCCATTCTACAACTTTTCTATTAACCAACATACTCTCTAGCAAAGAACTTGCTCCCAAACCCAGTGATTGGATTGAAAAAAACAATCCTGATAGTAAAATGCCAAATTTTAATATTGGAAGAATTCTGGAGCCTGAAAGTCAGGCTATCAAGGAGCTGCTAGGAGTCACTGATGAACTTAGTCCTACTGAGTCCATCACTGAGTCTAAGTCTGATTCACCACTCCCTCCACTGAAACAACTTCAGGGAGCGGAACCCAATTCTGACCTTGCACCATTAGTCAATCAACTACATTCTCCCAAAGAGAAATCAGGGTTAGGAAAGACTATTCTGAAAAGACCTACTCCTGCACCCACTGAACACCAGAAACCTTCAGCACCCACTGAAGTGAAGCATGAAAGCACTGATTCAAAGGTTGATCAGCTTATTGAACTTGTTAGGATGCTGAGTGAGAAAATCGAGTCTACTGAGAAAAACTCTGACTCAAAATCAACAAAGCCCTCAGTATCCTCAGGTTCCTCCAAACCAAAAACCACACCCAGACCCTCAGGGAGATGTGAACTGTGGAACTATCCAAATCACAGCACTGATAAATGCTACAGAGTCCTGTTTTGTATGATATGCAAACAAGAGGACCACAGAACTTGTGATCACATCCCCCACACTGCTTCTTTAAAAGCAAGAGGTCTATACAAAAACCAAGGCTATAAGTATGCCACACCTTCCAAACAAAGACTGAAGGCTAAGCCTTTCTCACCATGTCCTCACTGTGGTTTCAATGATCATCTTCCTGATGATTGTATGATAAAAGATTGCTGTGACATCTGTGGAGATCCCTCCCATGAAACCAGAGGACATGACAAAGTTATTCAGTCCAGAAGGAAAAACCAGACCAACACTTCTCAGTCACCTGAGGCATCAACCTCCACAAAATATAAAACATGTGGAAGCTCAGGTCACACAACTTCAGACCATGATTCACTAACTGAGTTCAAAAAGTCCCTGAGGACCAAGCCCAATAGAAAGTGGGTCAACAAGAAAAACTAACCCAGTTTACTATTTGTGCAGAAACACATCAAGGATCCTACTTGGCATCTAGACAGTGGATGCTCCAGAAGCATGACTGGTGTGAAAAGTTTTCTGCACAAATATGTGGAAGAACCAGGACCCAAAGTAGTATTTGGTGATAACTAATCAGCTCGCACTGAAGGTTATGGTTCAGTAAACTGTAATGGTATAGTTTTTACAAGAATAGCTTATGTTTATGGTCTCAAGTACAACCTGATAAGTGTTTCCCAACTATGTGATGCCAAATACATAGTTCAGTTTGATGACAAGAGAAGGACCATCTTTAACGCCAATAAGGAAGTTGTGTTGATTGCCCCTAGGAGGGATGATGTATATGTCCTTGACATGTCATCCCTGACTCAGAATGGGACTTGTCTATTCTCAAAGGCAAGTGAGACAATCAACTGGCTATGGCATAGGAGACTCTCTCATCTCAACTTCAAGAGCATCAACAACCTGGCCAAACAGAACAAAGTTCTGGGCCTTCCATCCCTGGTGTATACCAAAGACAAGCCTTGTTCTGCTTGTGAAAAAGGAAAACACCACAGGGCATCATTCAAAACAAAACAAACCTTTTCCATCAAAAGCTGCCTGCATCTTCTTCATATGGACCTTTTTGGACCTGTCAGTCCAATGTCCATTCACCATGAGAAGTATACTCTGGTCATTGTGGATGAATACTCAAGATACACTTGGGTTTACTTCCTGACCAAGAAGAGTCAGGCAGCTGATACCATCATGTCATTTTTCAGGAACATTGAAAATCAAAATGATGTCAAAGTTAAACAGATCAGGACTGACAATGGCACTGAATTCAAAAACCATGACCTTGAGTGTTTTTGTGATGAGAAAGGAATTTCTCAAAATTTCACTTCTCCCTATACTCCTGAACAAAATGGAGTAGCTGAAAGGAGAAATAGAACACTCATTGAGGCAGCAAGAACAATGTTAAATGGCTCAGTCCTCTCAAAACATTTTTGGACTGAGGCAGTTAAAACAGCCTGCTACACTCAAAATAGGTCAATCATTGTGAAAAGGCATAACAAGACTCCTTATGAAATATTCAAAGGAAGGATTCCTGACATCAGCTACTTTCATGTATTTGGGTGTCTTGTGTTTATACATAATCACAAGGATCACTTGGGTAAATTTGATGCCAAAGCTGATGATGGATACTTCCTGGGATATTCCTTGGTTTCTAAAGCCTTCAGGGTGTTCAACACAAGGAGACAACAAACTGAGGAAACTTATCACATTACTGTTGATGAAAGCACTGAATCCATCAGGTTCTCAAATTCCTCAATTGAAGAAATTGGTATTGATGACTCATCAAGGTATCCTCCTGATGAGTATCATCCTGAGAACAATCCCTCAACCCAATACCAAGCTGATGCTGATGTCTCCTATTACATCATCCCTCACAACCTTCCCCAACCACCTATCAGTGAGTTCATTGAAACTCAGCCTGTCTCAAATGAGACTGACACCACTGAACAAATTGTTCAGGAACCCACAGAACAAATTGTTCCTACAATTGTCACTGAAGCACATAATGATGAGTTACCTCATGTTCCTGAATCTGAACCTAATCAGGTTCCTTCAAGCTCAAATTATTATCCCAAACCTCAGGATAGCTGGACTAGATCCAAAATCATTGAGCTTGTGAACATCATTGGTGAACCCACTGAAGGCATGCTCACAAGAAGCAAGGCTGCTAAACTCAAGGCTGCCACTGCCAATATATGTCTTTATGCTGACTATCTCTCAGAAATTGAGCCTAAAAATGTCAAAGAAGCCCTGACTTATGAAAGTTGGGTTCAGGCCATGAGAGATGAATTGGAATGAAATGGGTCTTTAAGAACAAGACTGATGGGAATGGCACAATCATCAAAAACAATTCAAGACTGGTTGCCAAAGGATATAATCAACAGGAAGGTATAGACTATGAGGAAACCTTTGCACCTATTGCTAGAATGGAAGCAATCAGGATCTTCCTTGCCTATGCAACTTACATGAACTTTAAAGTTTACCAAATGGATGTTAAAAGTGCATTCCTGAATGGTAACATCAAAGAAGATGTTTATGTGCAACAGCCTCCTGGTTTCGAAAGTAATGAATACCCCAACCATGTCTACAAGCTTAACAAAGCCCTTTATGGACTGAAACAAGCACCCAGGGCATGGTATGAAACTCTTTCAGCTTTCCTGATCCAAAACAAGTTTGTCAGAGGAAGAATTGACAACACACTGTTCATCTACAGAACAAAGGATGATGTCATTCTTGTCCAAGTATATGTTGATGACATCATCTTTGGCTCAACAAGTTACAAACTTTGAAAACAGTTTGAGAAACTGATGACCACAAAGTTTGAAATGAGCATGATGGGTGAACTCACATACTTTCTTGGACTCCAAATTAAACAAACTGAAAAAGGAATATCCATTTGCCAAGAAAAATACCTCAGGAACCTACTGAAGAAGTATGAGCTCACTGACTGCTCTTCAGTAAAAATTCCAATGGTTCCTCCAAACAACCTTGACCCTGATCTCACTGGAAAATCAGTGAATCAAACCCAATACAGAGGAATGATTGGCTCCCTGATGTACTTACTTGCCTCAAGACCTGATATCCAATTCTCAGTCTGCCTGTGTGCAAGATACCAGGCTCACCCTAAAGAATCACATCTCACTGCTGTCAAGAGAATCATCAGGTACCTGAAGGGTACTCCAAACCTTGGTTTGTATTACCCAAAATGTTCAGGATTTGATCTCAAAGGGTACACTGACTCTGACTATGCAGGATGTAACATGGATAGGAAAAGTACTTCAGGATCCAGCCAATTTCTTGGTGGTAAACTTGTGTGTTGGAGTACAAAGAAACAACAGTCAGTGGCCATGTCCTCAGCTGAAGCTGAATATATGGCTGCTGCAGGATGTTGTGCAAATGTACTATAGATGAAGAGCCAACTAAGTGACTATGGCATTCAGTATAAGATGGTACCTATCTTTTGTGATAATACAAGAGCCATAGCCATCTCAAACAATCCAGTACTTCATCAAAGAACCAAACACATTGACATCAGATACCACTTCATCAAGGACCACATTTCTAATGGAGAAATTGAACTACATTTCATCCCCACTGAATATCAGCTAGCTGATATCTTCACTAAACCTTTGGATGAACCCACTTTCACAAGATTGAAAGCTGAACTGGGCATGTTGGACATAGAATCAGGAAACTGATCAAAAGTGTTCCAACCTGATGTAAATTCTTTCAGGGGGCTCAGGATGAAAAATGGCATTGAATACCCTAACTAAATGCTCTAAGTACTTACTTAGTTAATGTCCCAGGTAGGTAACTGAATCCTATTAAATATAGGAATATATGTTACTTACACAACTGGCATCCACTCCTTGGGCCCCCACATCTCTCTCACCAAACACCACTGAGCATTAAATGCTCCCTCACACAAAAAAGTTGTGATGATTTTTCTCTGCAAAAGTGCATTATTTGCAGAGCCGCACAACTGTTCACCCACGATGTGAGAGAAAATAGGGTAATGGGAATCGTGATATTTAATGCGGATATCAAACCAACATTATTATGCCGTTTCGGTTAAATAAATTAAACCTTTGGTATCCGCAACATCACTACCCTAATTCCCACCCTATAAATACCCCGACAAAGGAGAACACACACACGCTTTTAAAAAATCTTAACAAAACTCTTGCAAAATTATTTCAAGAACTTTTGCTTTCAAAATCTGTGTGTGCTTCTTCTTTATTCAAAACCAGACCTTTTAAAAACTAAAATGGCATCTTCTAAGGTCATAAAATACGCACCCAATGTGGAATTCCAAATAGAAAGCGTAGACCTCACCAAAAACAATGTGGTGGGGAACTTTGCCTACCCTGAAGGGTTCCCTGCTTACAGGGATGTGGTGAAGTTCCTACAAAACTATTTTCTCACCACCACATTCACAAAGACCCCCTCAGTCATCTATCATGACTACTTGAGGGAATTTTGGTGCTCAGCGGTGGTTGAAAACCCTGATGCACCAAATGAGGCCAAAATCAAGTTCTCAGTGAAGAATGGGACAAAGTCCCTTATTCTTGATTACAAAACCTTTGTCAAAGCCACAGGCCTTGACTACACTGAGACCTTTGTTGCCCCACCTACTGAAGAGGAGGTTAAACAACTCCTCTTAGAACTAGGGCCCTATGATAAGAATCATCCTGATGTTGCACTAGGGGCCCTACTGAACAAAGCCCCCATCATCAAAACATGGTTCCCTGCCCCATGGAGGATCCTGATGACATTTGTTATTCAGGTCCTTGGGGGGAAAAAGTCCTCAACTGAGCAACTGAACACTACTCAATCAATGATAGTGTACTGTCTCATTGAGGGTAAAAAGATTGACCTTGGAGAAATTATCTTCAGGGACCTCATAGGCAAATTGGGTGGGAAGTCTAGGCAAAAACACATGTCTTACCCTAGATTTATTTCCTGTGCCCTGAATGACCTACTAGGGTCTGAGTATATCAAGCCTGACAGTGTTGGCTTTGAACCTGATGTCTTGCATAAGGCAAACTACTCACGTGACCCTAATGAGGTTACACCTGTCGCCCTGACCATATACATGCTGACTGCTATCCAGGGTGACAACATTATTTCACCAATTCCCTCTCCCACCAAAAAGGTGAAGAGGAAGAAGGGACAGGGGTCCAGGAAGGTGGCTCAACCCAAGCCACTCGCCACTGAGACCTCTGCCCCTAAGCCTAACAAAAGGGGGCAACAACAACAGACCCTGACTGCTGACACCCTCAGGATCATTAGCCAATCTTTGGCCCCAAAACAAAGGCCAACGGAGGGCACTGAGACATCACACTCAGTGTCCTCGGGCGAACCTGTTCCCAAAGGCCCTGCTGGCATAAACAAGTCAATAGGGTCGGAACCAACTGAACCTTCACATCCTGCTAAAGACTCTGGCAAATCACAACCAGAGTATCAGGGAGTAAGGGGTCCTATACCCTCGGTGGGGCAGCACTACTCCACTGAGAAGGGGACCCACAAACAATCACATCCTGCCAAAGGCTCGAGTAAATCACAACCCAAGCAACAGGGAGTTCTCGCCCCTAAATCTTCGACAGGCCAGCACAAGCCTGTTGGAATGGGGGGGGGGCATAACCACTCAGGTGCCTGATGAGGACATTCGCCAATCAAAGCTTTTGTCTGAGGGCACAACAACTCATCCCAAAGACTCAGAGGGAAACATACAACCCGCTGATAGGGACACAACAATCACGGCTCCTAGTGATGGTACTGAGAAACACCCATCAGTGCCTGAAGGGGTCACGAGGGACAAAGACTCAGAGGGAAACATACCACCCGCTGATATGGAACTCACAACCAAACCCGAAGGTGCGCATAACTCGGGAACTGACCCTGAAGACCAGGTAGTTAAAAACCAACCTACCGGATTTGAGGGGTCAGGACCTGGCCAAAACAAAGGCGAGTCTTCTTATGAAGAGGAGCCGGCTAACCCTATTTTGCAGATTCAGTCCCTAGCTGAAGCTCAGGCTGTTTTGTACTCTGATGATGAATTCAACAGTGATGAGGAAGTCTTCAAGGCCGGAGATGAAATGGAGCTTGAGGAGACAATCCCTGAACCAATTCCTCAGTCTCCTCAATCTTCAAACCATGACGATGCTGACACTCAGTCCAAGCCAGAGTCCTCAGGAGATGATCAGGCTCCTCTCACTGTGAAGACCTTCACCAAATTCATTAGAAAGATTACTAAAATTTTGTACAAGGGGATCACTGATGAGGTTTTTGACATGCACACTGAACAGGCGGTTCACTTTCACAATCTCAAAGATGCTGTCGAAGACTTCGATGAAGATGTCAGGGAACAAAATTCCTCAGTCAATCATTCCCTGACACAGATGATCACTCGCCTGAACCAGTTTTTGATAACCCTCAACCAGCTGAATGAAGGGGTTCAGTCGGTTCAAGAATCAGTCAAGGATGATCCTGAACTCACCAGGAAGCTACTTCAGGCATCCGAGACGTATCAGGTAAACTCAGTGGCTCTCACTGAATTACTTGACTTGCTGAAGGGTTCTAATCTTCAGGGTCTCACCACCACTGTGGAGTCTCTTAAATCTTCCTTCATCAAAATGGAGGAATCAGTGACAGCTCAGTCCCAAAGGTCTACTTCTCTGGCATGGACCTTGGGCTCCAGGATGACAGCTCTTGAAAATGCAAAGGCTGCACTTGACTCCAGGGTGTCCATCATTCAGCAGGTTACTCAGGAGATCAAGTCTATAATGACTGAAATATTTCAAGCCTTCAAGGGTGCATCTACTTCGTCTTCAGTACAGCCAACACTTGCCATCACTGACATTCAGGCAAATGTTGAGGGGGAGAATGCTACCGAAGCCCCTAATACTATTGAACAAGAAGCTGGACAGCCCTCTCACACTGAGGGGGAGCATGTCACTAAAGCAACACCAATCACTGAAGTTCCACCACAAGAGGAACCAGTCTCCTCTTCTCTCGGACAGGACAGAGGCAAAAGTATTGCTACCACCTCTAGTCCTGAAAACGTTCTCAAGCCAGCCTCAACCATGGTCAGATTTGACCCTGATGCACCTATCAAGGTCCCGTTTGAAATCAATGGGGTAGTACATCTTCTCACTCATGACAAAATTCAAGCTCACATGGAAAGGACTGAGACACTACTCAAGGTGGTTGAGGAAGAGAGAATGAGCAAGCCTGCTATCATTAAGGTTGTTCATAAGGAAGCTGAAAAGATTGGTTTGAATACTGAGGCACTAGCAACTGTACAAGTTGGTGCTGTCTTTAAAAAGGCTCAGGAAGAAGAGCTAAATGCTCTCAAAATGGAAAGGGAAAACAAGCTCAGGAAGGATGCTCAAATCAGAAAACACAGGATCGAAAAGTATACTTGGGTGATGAAAGAAAGGTTAAGACCTGAAACCATCACTGACATTCAAATCCACAGAAACACCGATCCTGCAATGGTCACCGTCTTCAGGGGACGTGATAAACGAATAATTGACATCCATAAGCCTTTCAAGTTTGCAGACTTTAGCATCACTGAGCTTGATGAGCTTCGATCAATCATTGCCAAAAAGAACAACGTTGTGGTGCCTAAACTTCTCGAATCACTGAAGGATAGGTACGACAGACTGAGAGCAATGCCTGAGGCTCTTTACATTTCCTCACTTTTTCCTGACTCAGTAGAAGAAACTGCTCCATCTAAGGCTTCCAAGAGGAAAAGGAAGCAAATTGAGATGGAGCCTGAGATCAAAGTACCAGGGTTAAAGTGTGACAGGTCGCTTCCTGAAGGGATCACGTTCGTGAACAATGCGGTCCTTGAAGCTCCTGAAAGAGGCTTATGCTTTACTGATGAGTATGGAAGCCTGGCGTTCCAAAGGTGGTCTGATATGGATAAGGCTGGAATCAAAGCTATGCTCATGTACCTCATGTTGGCGTCCCCCATCAAGAGTGTTGAGAACAAAAGATTCTGCCAGGACTTGGAAACAATGATCAATGAACATCCTGAAAGACACCTACTCAGATCAAAGAAAGCAAAGATTGAAAACCTTGGATACCACCTGAACATCTGATCTGCAACAACTATCTTTTTTTATTTTTTTGTAATTTGTAGGACATGTAATAACTATGAATAAACTTTGATGTTTTGTTTAAAATTATGTGTCCTACTTATAATTACAACAACATTCAGTAAGAGATGAAGACCCCTACCAACTCACACTGATTCAAGAAACACTTAGGCTATTTGTATGTTCAAATAGGGGGAGATTGTTGGGTCACTGAATTCCCCAATCTTCTTCTAACAAGGATTTGAACGTAAAATAACCTAAGTATAAACAAGTCACTGAGTGAACAGTAACTCAGTGAGTCATCTTCAGGATGCTTAGACCGAGCCTAAGAAGAAAGGTTCTCCATTCAGTGAGGCGGAACTCAGTGAAGTGTGATCTAAGCCAAGAAGAAGGTGATGGGTTCAGTGAGGATGACAATAACTCACTGAACCCCATGACTCCTCAACGACTTCATGGTATTGAAGACTGATGACTAGAAGACTAAAGTTTTGGCGGGACCGGGCGGGAAAGTTTGATCTGTTTCACTAAAGTGCTTTATCACTTTAAGGTCAAACTTTCCTAAATGGCTAAAACCAGGCTGTCATCAGAAAGTGCCTTTTGGACTTAACCCAAAGGAGTTTCCCTTGCCAGAGAATAAAATCTATCAAGATTTTATTGAGGAACACTTAGGTCCATTGTATAATAGAGTTTTTCACATTTGTGTATAAATAGGTAGCATAAGAGAGGAGAAAAAGTTGACAAGTTTGTGCAATTAATGCAAAGCATTCACAAACCACTTTTACTCCTCCAAGGAACAACACAACCCCTGAGATAGCTCAGTGGGTCCTGAAAGTTGTCACTCAACATAGATTGAGTTTAGTGAGGAGTCTATACCATACTTGTCGTTTTCAATCCCAAGTGTTATTCCGCAAACACTTGGGTATGATTCTTTCTGATTATCTAATAAAGAATTAAACGTTAGAAAATATTGTCTCTTATATTTACGTTACTTTACAGTTAATCATTTTATACATCTTTGTTTAATGACATAGAACTTGGTTACTTTAGCTTTGTAGTTATAGTTAACCAAGTAAAAGGGACCAACAGTAACACTTTTAAGCTTGGCTTGTTTTAAAGCAAGTAGTTCATCTCTACTATGATTTAATTCAAAACTCAGTTTGTTAAATTTTGAAAACAAATTAAGTCTTTGCTCTTCAACATACTTAAGATCAACATTAATATAATCTAAGTTAGATTTCCAATCATTATTATCATCCATAGAAAGTAAAAGGTTTACCTTCCTCATAGTGATGTTAACCCATTCACCATTTCTTGCATGACTCTTCCCCACAACAAGCTTGTTGTCATCTGATAGGGCCATCAGGACACTGATGTGAACTTCATCATCATCAGAGGACACTTCAACCTCATCCCAGTCATATGTCTCAGCAACAAGCCCTTTGTTCTTAGCTTGAGAAGGCTTTGGAGCCTGAGGAGGCTGAGAGACTGTTGAGGATGATTCAAGAAGGGCAAGTTTAGCTTTTGCCTTTCTATATTTTGCTTCAAAGTCAATTTGAGGGACTTTTTCAAATCTTTGACTAGATTGAAGCATTTTTGGTTGAAATTTGTTGGGGCCTGAAAATGAGTTTTATAACGCTCAAAATTAACATGTTTTTAGGAGCGTTATTGTGGATTTTATGCATATATTTTGGTCACTTTTATGAACTTATGGTACTTAATGAAGTATATTCTCTATTCTAGGTTCATGACGAAGAAAACCAAGAAAAAGACGAAGAAATGAACAAAAATGAAGATTTATGAATGTACGGAGGAATTCCCGAGAATAAAGCACAACAAGGAAAACGAGAAGTGAAATGAAGAAAATAAGCTAAAACGAAGAAATAATGGAAGACTCGTTGTTCCCGACACACCTTCACCATTTTGGCCATAACTTGAGCATACGGACTCCGTTTGACCCCCCATTCACGGCCACGGAAAGCTAAGTGAAAGATCTACAACTTTTGTGTTTATGACTTTTGCCCAACCGATCGGCATGGTCCCGTAACCGATCGGTTGGTAAGCTCATTAAATTCTTGCACAACTCATTCTACCTCATTCTACCCGATTCTAGGCCATCCTTTTTGGTATTCTAGGTCCTTCTAAACTACTTGAAGGCCAAGTTAATGTATTAATGAGTCTAGGCCTTGAGAGGAGTATAAATAGAGAATTTTGCATGCATTTCTAAACACCACTTACCAATTCTCTCTATTCCAACTTGAGAGAACACTTCTCTTACCACCATTACTCCCTCTCAATACCAAAATTCATCCATAAAATCCCAGGAAACTTTGGAGGTCCAAGAAGTCATCATTTGGAGGTCAAAACATCAAAAAGTCATCACCAATACTTGAGGCATCATTACTACATCATTTGTTATCTTATTTCAATCATTGTAAGACTTTTAATTATGATTTCTAATGTTCAAAATTCTGAGTTTATGTTCATGTTTGCTATGAGTGGCTAGTGCCTTTGTGCACTTGCTTAGATGATATTTATTATTTAATGGTTTGCTTATGATTGTGATAAGATGTTTTAATTCAATTTCAAGTCAATCCTAAGAACCAATTGTACCTTAAGTTTCATCGTGACATTTTTTTAGCCAAGGTTAACTAATTGATAATAGTTTCAAAGGTCGAAAGATTTGTTATTACTCAAATAGTTATAATCATTTGTCTATGAATGATTGTTTTTCACCATAATTATTCTTGACTAAACAAAGAAACAAGAAGTATGATTGTAATGAGAATTCTTTTATAACATCAAATCGGATTGTTTGTAAACCTTTAGTAGGACGAAAGTTTAAATGTTTATAAACGATTGTGACCTTTTTGTCTATGAAGAGGTTACCTTTTGTATTGACCATTTCCTAAGAGTATTTGATCGGTAATAAAAGTTTGTCTTGTGTTTAAGATATCCACCATACCTTATGAACCTTGGATAGATCTTGAATTGATTGGTTTACACCTAAAGCTTGTTTTTATAAACTAAAATCTTGGCCACAGTTTAATTTGTAAGAACAATAGATTAGACCACCATCTAATTATCACAACCAACATGTTATCAAAAGTTATCACAATCATGTGTGTCATTAACTAGTAAACTAGTCTAAGCAAGTGTAGTTTTTAATCTTATTGAATTTACATAACCATCATTTTTGTATTACTTATTACTTATATGGTATTTTGGATCGTGACAACCAATGACCATCTTTTTATTGCTTACTATTACATAGATTCTTCATAATTGAAAACACCCAAATCCCTGCGAACGATCCCGACTTACCATCATATCTTGCTATAACGGACGAGTACACTTGCTCGTATGTGTTGTTTCTAGATTTGGTAATTCACCCTTATAAATTTAAAACTTGCACTAACAAATAGCACATCAAGTTTTTGGCGCCGTTGCCGGGGATTTGTTTGTGTTTTTGTTTGTTTTGTTTCTGTGCTTTAATCATTCCCTAGTTGTGTCGCTTTTACTTTGAAAAAATAAAAAATAAAAAAATCCGAGCCATCTAACCGATCGGCTGAACATCCATCCGATCGGCTAAACCAAAACATTTTTTTACCGAGCCATCCAACCGACCGGTTTGATATCCAACCGATCGGTTAGACCCAAAAACCCAATCCAACCGATCGGTACGAACCCGTATCCGATTCGGTTAGACCCAAAAACCCAATCCAACCGATCGGCTTGTCCACCAAACTGATCGGCTGAACCTTTTCTTTTTACAAAACCCTTTTTTTTTTCAAAACCCATTTTTACCTTTTTATCTTAGTTCGAAACAAACACCACCCAACCCACCCTTAGGAGTGATTTATTTTTCTTGTGTCCTTGTTATTTTATTTTCTTATTTGTTTATTTGGTAAATTATTTTATAAAATTGTCTTTTTAGATTTTTGAACATTTTTTTTAATTAAAAGTTTTAAAAAAAAGTCTATTAAAAAGTTTTGTCATAATTAGTTTATTTTTCTTAACTTCTAGTAGTATAATGGTAGCTATTTTCTTATCTTAGTTAAACTTATTTTGTTTACTTCAACTTTAAAAAAAAAATACAAAAAGATTTTTCTTAGTGTTCGTTTTCATTATATTTTTATTTTTGCTTTTTGTGATAATTTACGAATCGCTCCGGGTTTGTATAAACTCACACTCATGGGGTAAACAACTTGTTAGTCCACTTTACGAGCTTAAACGTAAAATCAAAAAGAGGACTCGTAAACCCGATAAGACACCAATCTTACCCTTAAAGATCGAATCAACCGAACTTTATCCGAAATCACCATTCATCGAGGAACTTTTTGTAGTAATCGACATAATCGAAGAGAAAGTTGAAACTCAACCTGATTCCCTACCCATAACCGTCGTTGATCCCGATGACCAACCCATGTGGTCAAGCACTAGGACCATTGCACCAACACCTAGTTCCGCTATTATTCAACGCCCTTTTCCAAACAATTTCCATATCAAGGGTACCCACATGCAAATGATTCGGGAGAATCAATTCGATGGGAGAATCCGATCCGATCCTCACCGACACATAGCTGATTTTCTTGAGATTAGTAACTTATTCCATTATGGTGAAAATCAAGAGGAAGCGGTTAAATTGAGGACTTTTCCTTTCTCATTGTCCGGAGAAGCCAAGATTTGGTTGAACGAATTAAATGAAGGAACAATTACTACGTGGGAAGAGATGAGAGAAGCTTTTATTAGCCGATACTTTTCCCCCGCAAAGTTTAAACATCTCCTAAATGACATTCACAACTTTCAACAACTCGATCACGAAACTCTCATTGATGCTTGGCTCCGTATGAAAGATATGCTTCGCACTTGTCACGGACACGGTCTAACCAAAGGATCGATCATTCAAACATTCTATCATGGTTTAGACGATCCAGCTCAAGGAATTCTCGATGCTGGAGGAATATTCCTCTATAATACTCCCAACGAAGCATTCAAAATCCCTGAGGACAAGGTCCAACTCAAGCTCGATTTCTCAGAAAATTCTCTAATCGTGCCCAAACCAAAAACCATTGTTTCCGCCGGTGGAATCAACATCAATTCCGATCATGCCATTTTGATGGAGAAACTTGAAACTCTCGCTACAAAAATCGATTCCGAATTCCTGAACATAAGAGGAGAGTTAAAAAAGTTATGGGACGCTCGTAGAGATGGTGAAGATGCCAATGCTTCAGAATACCACATGGATGATGACATGCTGATGTTTGAACCTAATGAAGCAAGATACCACGACGGATATCACAACCAAAATTCCAGAAATTCATACTCCTATTCAAGCCACAACGCAAATCATTCCCAAGATGAAATGCCACATCCATCACAATTGATGAGGCGAAAAATGAACCACTTTTAGGGGGTCATTTAAGCCCGAAATTGAATTTATTTGATCAAATATTGCCCTAAATCGTTCCTTTTGTGATTTTAAGTACATTGGGAGTGAAATCTGGAAAAGGAAGCAATTCGGACGTTTTTGGAGCATAAAAGTGAAAAAAACGCCAAAGACTTAATTTTCCAAGCTGGGAACAGTGTTTGACAGCGTCAAGAGGAAGCATTTGACAGCGTCAAGAGTAAATACCATGACGACCCAGTACAAACCCGAAGGCGTCACAAGTAGAGAGTTAAGAGTTAAATGCGTGACGGCCTGCAAAAGAGGACTACATGACGGCGTCAAATGTAGATCAAGGCAGTCCGAGGAATTATTTGGCGGCGAGATGACGGTGTCACACCTTTGTTCTTGACGCCGTCAGCCTCTAAAATCTATATATAGTTTTCTAATTTTCATTCATTAAGAGGAACAAGTTTGGAGAAACCCTAAGGCCGAACCATATACGTATTTTACAGTTTTTTCAAGGGTTTTCAGCCCTTGAACCCTTACATGTGCTATTGAGATAAGTATTCTTTTAATTCAATAAATATGTCTATGTGTTGGTTGTCTATATCTTGTGCTTGTCTTGATTCCATCATGTTAGGCTAGATCTATCTTGTGTTTGCTTAGATCTAATGAAACCTAGATGTTAATTATGTGTTGATTACTTGTTTATGGTTGTATTAGATGAATGATTTCAATGTTAGGCTTAAGAAAACTAGCAGATCTCCAATTGGTAACATGCTTGAACGTCTTAGGAAGCATGAACCGATGTGTACTAGATTTTATTGGTTGTATTTAATGCATGAGTAAATTCTAATGATCCCATGTTAGGAGCTTCTTAGCCGGCTCAACATAGGAGTGAAGTAGGCACTCATAGGATTGGGAAGTTAAGTACGCCCCCCCATGAATGGTATTAAGGAATACAATCCGTCATCCACGCAACTATAACAAGTAATTAACGTGTAAAAGATATCTAGGGAGTAGTGAAATCTAAGTAAACACATTTCTCCACTTATTGCTCACAACTTTAGTTTAATATAGTTTAATTTCATTTTTTAGTATTTTATTTTGATTGCATCTTAGTATTGGGTTAGTTGACCAGCAACTAATTCCGCCCAAATCCTTCAAACCCGAGATTTTAATTTGCTTTCTTAAAAAATATAAAAAAAATACGAAAAGAATCATCCATCATCTCTAGACTTAGTCTTTAGGTTTTCTAATCCTAGCGACACTATTCCTAGCTGAACGATCAATCCCCCGGTACTTGTCATTATACTATACTACATCGATCAGGTACACTGCCTGGTGGGGGTTGTAAGCTTCTCAAGATCCCTTGAGAGGTAAAGCCTGGTGCAATCCCTACGCTACCAACAATATACCAAAACCTCACCGGAGGAGATGATGATAGAATGGATGGAAGCAAATGAGAGTATGAAAGACCATGTGGTAGAATTGGAACGACAAATCGATCAAGGAAAAAGGAACCACCAAGCCATAATCCAAGACATGGAAGAGAAGCAAGAATTCCATCATACAAAATCACTTCCTCAAACAACAGATTCCAATCCAGGACATGAATTTGTCTATAAATCACCCTCAATCCAAAATGAACATGATAAGGGTGATGTTGAATTTATCAAGGAGGATGAAACTGAATCTAGTCCAACCATGCCTAATCCGAACCAAATCATATCTAGTTCACCAACCGTTTCACCTTTTCTTGAGGATTGCACCGTGCACATCCCGTCCACTGAACGCTTAGTGAAAGAGAAGATGTTTACACACGATGAAGTGTCAAATCATGTTGGTAACAAGGAACTCAATGCAATTGGAGATGTTGGAAAGGAAATCTTGAAAGAAAAAGAGATTAAGAAGCAGGAGAAAGAAGTGTCAAAGGTACCCAAGAGGAATGGAGAATTGGAAAGAAAGATAGACGAATGGTCTAAGCCGCAAAATCCAGTTTCTTCAAAACAAAATGGTATGACTAAACCACCTCCTCCACCTCACATTGAGAACGTGAATGACGTATTCACTACGAGTGGAAAGTCTGATGAACCTTTGAAAAATCAAAAAGATTCATCACCTGTCTTCGTTTCTAATAAAATCGATGAACCGTTCAAAATAACAAAGAGGGATTATCACATTATCAAATCCCCATATCCTTGTGAAGTACATACCAGGGATTATCACATTGTCAAATCCAAAGAATGTCCATCACTTGTGAAGTACATACCAGAGATCCCATATCCTCAATGTTTAAGAACAAAAATTCCCCATTTGAACCGTACCGTCAAAGTATCCTGATCTGGGGAAGAGTCTAGCTAATGACTCAGAAATAAATTAAGCGCTACTCGGGAGGCAACCCGAGCTTTTAATTGTTCGCTTATTTAAAAAAAATTATTTTTCGTATTTTATTCTTTTGTGTTTGTGTTCAGATCGAATAAGTTTAAATGTCTTTTGTTTTTTGCAAGAGTGTCATTTCTTATAATTCTACTTAAACTCGTTTTTTTCCATTTTTAATTTTTAGTACATTGTTAATAAATAAGTACTTGTTTTTAAAATAAAACGTTTTGAACTTTGTGGGTATGTTCACTGGAAACCCTTGCGAGACTTCACTCGTCCACTCGGGCCACCGAGGGGTTTAAAAGGCTTGTTGCATACGCTAAATGCAACCGTGATGCCTACGAAAGTGAGTTTTAGGATTTTACGCGTTTTTGTAGTTTAGTTTATTTTGCAGATTTAATAAGCTCTTGGAGATTGGATTATTGGTGACATTTTACTTGGTGTGGAGTTGTTTTGTTGAATGAGAAATTGATTGATCTCACAAGCTTATGCTAGCATTTGCTTAGCACCTTATCATATGGAGTTCGATCGCAATTTCTATGGCCCGGGAAATTTTGTTTCTCTTGGACTATTTATTTACTTATTTATTTTTCCCATTTTACATGCTTTGAAGTTTATTTTTCATGAGTATAATGCATAACTTAAGTGTGGGGGGAAAGTAAAATAGTGAAAAACGAAACTCATTTTTAACTTATAATTTTTGGGTCAATTTAAAATTTTTGTATACTTGTTTGCCCTTATGATCTAGTTGTTTTCACGCTTTTACGATAATATATTAGAATAACTTGATAATCCACTGGTGAAATATGTAATTTTGAAAAATTTGAGATGTGTCCCGATTAATATTGCAATCCATTCTAGGATCGATAACATTTGCTAGCACATATTATAGCCCCTTCCACTAAATTGTGAGGATTTAAGCCTATTTCATATATAGCATACATCTTTTATGCTTGAATCTTTTGTTATGAGTGTGCCGGTGATTTTATTTATTCTAGAACTTGTACTTGTAAATCATTACCAGACCGCTGTAAGATCGTATTCGTGTGATATAAGTGTATTCGTGTGATAAAGAGGCACCTTAGGAATGAAACCAAATGGCCATCCGTTTACAAAATAATTTTTGCTAACCACATCGGTTAGTTACCCTCGTATTTGGAACCCATTTGTTAGCGTTTATCTTTAACGCTAGATACCCCTAGTTTCACCTTCCGAGCCATTCTTTTCTTTTGTTACATCCAGAAAAATACAAAAATATTTTACACTTTAAACCTTAGCCTAACCCTTTGTCAAAGTCTAAATGGTGGGTTGCTAGTTGCTTGGTATGATGGATTGTTTTTTATGATTATTAGTTAGCCATACTTTGCGATTCGTGTGTGCCATTCCGACAAAGATGAAGGTGGCCAACTTCTTATTTGTATTTTTGTGGTGATGCTTATGCGAAGTGTGGGGGAGATGTTATGGATGAAAGAAAAAAAATGTGAAAAAAAGAGAAAAAAAAATGAATAAGTCATCGAAAAAAAAAGATATGTGATGACAATTATAGCCAATGTGCTATATATATGGAAGATGAAGAAGAAAGTTATGTGATATGTTGTTAGTCAATGTGCTAAGTATGAAGAATATTGTTATGAAAAATCAATGTATCGATATTTGAAGAAGAGAAGATTGTAACTATAATCATTTACGGGTTTGCAGTTTGTTCGTAACTAGCAACAATGGGTATTAGACTTGACTTGATTTTTCTTTTAAAACCAATTTCATAAATATTCCCATGCCTTATCCCTACCCTTACCAAATTACTTTATCTATCTGGATTTAGTAATGGCTTTGTGAGAATATCAAGTGCAAGAATATTGTAGTGACCATCCGGTTTTTGAGTAATCAAGAATTCGTGTCATCAATCTATTATGTTTTTGTATAAGATGTTTGAACATAAGACTGGTATAAACCCTTTAGCCTTACATTACAACCCGAATAAAAGACCTCTTTAGATGTTTACACTTGGTGCTTACGCTATGTCGGTGAAGTTTTGTTTCTTGTACAAGCCTATGGTAATAAACAAATCATGACTGAGCAATGAGTGTGATTTCTCTTATATATACTACACTACCTAAATAAATGAGTAATAGAGTGAATTATACTTCTTTCCTTTTTCGTGAGGTGTTTAGAAATGTTAATCAAGCAAGAAAATCATTGGGTATTGTCAAACATCTCAATTTCCACTAAAGCTTAAAACGATGAATCTTATCTTGTACTTGTACTTGATAGATTTGCATCATATTTTTCTAATCATTCTTGTGCACCATGTGGATTTATTTTCTTTAATTCTTGATTTGCTTGAGGGCAAGCAAAGTTTAAGTGTGGGGGATTTGATAACGCTCAAAATTAACATGTTTTTAGGAGAGTTATTGTGGATTTTATGCATATATTTTGGTCACTTTTATGAACTTATGGTACTTAATGAAATATTTTCTCTATTTTAGGTTCATGACGAAGAAAACCAAGAAAAAGACGAAGAAATGAACAAAAATGAAGATTTATGAATGTACGGAGGAATTCCTGACAAATGAAAGTCTCTTGGAGTATATTCGAGAAGATAAAGTCATGAAGATTGTCACTCCAAGGACTCAACAATAAAGCACAACAAGGAAAACGAGAAGTGAAATGAAGAAAATAAGCTAAAACGAAGAAATAATAGAAGACTCGTTGTTCCCGACACACCTTCACCATTTTGGCCATAACTTGAGCATACGGACTCCGTTTGACCCCCCGTTCGCGGCCACGAAAAGCTAAGAGAAAGATCTACAACTTTTGTGTTATGACTTTTGCCCAACCGATCGGCATGGTCCCATAACCGATCAGTTGGTAAGCTCGTTAAATTTTTGCACAACTCATTCTACCCGATTCTAGACCATTCTTTTTGGTATTCTAGGTCCTTCTAAACTACTTGGAGGCCAAGTTGATGTATTAATGAGTCTAGGCCTTGAGAGGAGTATAAATAGAGAACTTTGCATGCATTTCTAAACACCACTTACCAATTCTCTCTATTCCAACTTGAGAGAACACTTCTCTTACCACCATTACTCCCTCTCAATACCAAAATTCATCCATAAAATCCCAGGAAACTTTGGAGGTCCAAGAAGTCATCATTTGGAGGTCAAAACATAAAGAAGTCATCACCAATACTTGAGGCATCATTACTACATCATTTGTTATCATATTTCAATCATTGTAAGACTTTTAATTATGATTTCTAATGTTCAAAATTCTAAGTTTATGTTCATGTTTGCTATGAGTGGCTAGTGCCTTTGTGCACTTGCTTAGATGATGCTTATTCTTTAATGGTTTGCTTTTGATTGTGATAACATGTTTTAATTCAATTTCAAGTCAATCCTAAGAATCAATTGTACCTTAAGTTTCATCGTGACATTTGTTTAGCCAAGGTTAACTAATTGATAATAGTTTCAAAGGTCGAAAGATTTGTTATTACTCAAATAGTTTTAATCATTTGTCTATGAATGATTGTTTTTTACCATAATTATTCTTGACTAAACAAAGAAACAAGAAGTATGATTGTAATGAAAATTCTTTTATAACATCAAATCAGATTGTTTGTAAACCTTTAATAGGACGAAAGTTTAAATGCTTATAAACGATTGTGACCTTTTTGTCTATGAAGAGGTTACCTTTTGTATTGACCATTTCCTAAGAGTATTTGATTGGTAATAAAAGTTTGTCTTGTGTTTAAGATATCCACCATACCTTATGAACCTTGGATAGATCTTGAATTGATTGGTTTACACCTAAAGCTTGTTTTTATAAATTAAAATCTTGGCTACTGTTTAATTTGTAAGAACAATAGATTAGACCACCATCTAATTATGACAACCAACATGTTATCAAAAGTGATCACAATCATGTGTGTCATTAAGTAGTAAACTAGTCTAAGCAAGTGTAGTTTTTAATCTTATTGAATTTACATAACCATCATTTTCGTGTTACTTATTACTTATATGGTATTTTGGATCGTGACAACCAATGACCATCTTTTTATTGCTTACTATTACATAGATTCTTCACAATTGAAAACACCCAAATCCCTGCGAACGATCCCGACTTACCATCATATCTTGCTATAACGGACGAGTACACTTGCTCGTATGTGTTGTTTCTAGATTTGGTAATTCACCCTTATAAATTTAAAACTTGCACTAACAAATAGCACATCAGAGTTATTTCCTGAAAATTTGATAGATGGTTTTGAGGTTGTTTTTGAAAAACAATCTTTAGCAAAATGGCCCATTTTGCCACATTTAAAACATTCAGTGTTTTCATTGGCCTTTGAAGGGAATTTGTTTTTCTTAAAAAACCTTTTTGAATTAGCAAGGAGTGCCCTTTCATGAAATTCAATTTGAAGATCATTTAGGTACTCCTCACTGGTTCTTTGGTCAACCTCATCATCAGATCCATCTTGAAAGTGCTGCACAACACCTTTGGAATATAAAGCAGTTAATATGGGTGAAATTGTCAAGGCCTTTTTGGTCTCCTTAGCTTTACCAGGGTATCTCCTGGTGATAAGATTGTCTTCATAGACAAACTTCCCATAGATGGCAGGGAGCTCAAGGTTCTGAATGTGGTTTGCATTTCTCAACCCCTGAGAGAAGTTTAACCACTTCTCAGGGAGACTGTTGACAAAGCCAACATTGATCTCATGCTTTGACAAATTAACACCATCATTGGTCAGCTCATTCAGGAGGGTCTTATACTGAGTATAAGTCTTAGAGAGAATTTCAGAATCCTTGGCCCTGAAGGTATTGAATTCAAGCTTCAGGTCCATGATTCTATTCTCTTTGGTATCAGAAGGCCCTTCATAGCTATGAACCAGGTCAGTCCATGTCTGCTGGGTAGTGGGACAATTGATCACTGATTCCATTATATCATCACGAAGGCATGATATAATGATGCTTTTCAGGCGCTGGTCTTGATTGACCACCCTCCTTTCATCAGGGGTCCACTGAGCTTCAGGTTTGATTAAACCTTGGGCTGTTGTTGGGACATATAGACCATCATTAATCAACTTAATATAATATGGTTCCATCCCAGTTAAGTAGCAATGCATTCACTTTTTCCACTTATTAAATTTGCCAACTTCAAGTCGAGGGGCAGTTTCTGAATAACTTCCACCCTTTTTGTCGACAAGTTAGGGAACATCAACGTCAGTCATAGTGGGATCTTGATTTTAAAAACATGAGCACTCTTAAGTTTTGAAAACAGATTAAAAGTTTTACAAATCAGAGGCTCTGATACCACTTGTTGGTCCCTTTTACTTGGTTAACAGTAACTAAAAGGCTAAAGTAACCAAGTTGTATGACTTTTAACAAAGATGTATAAATGATTAACAATAAAGCAACGTAAACATAAGAGACAATATTTTTCAACGTTTAATTCTTTATTAGAAGTTAATCAAAAAGAATCGTACCCAAGTGTTTGCGGAATAACACTTGGGATTGAAAATGACAAGTGTGGTATTCTCATCTCTAAACTCAAACAATGTTGAGTGACAACTTCAGGACCTACTGAGCTATCTCAGGGGTTATGTTGTTCTTTGGAGGAGTAAAAGTGGTTTGTGAATGCTTAACATTAATTGCACAAACTTGTCAACTTTTACTCCTTACTTATGCTACCTATTTATACACAAATATGAACAACTCTATTATACAATGGACCTAAGCATTCCTTAATAAAATCTTGATATATTTTATTCTCTGGCAAGGGAAACTTCTTTGGGTTAAGTCCAAAAGGCACTTTCTGATGACAGCCTAGTTTTAACCATTTGGGGAAAGTTTGACCTTAAAGTGATAAAGCACTTTAGATAACCAGTTCAAACTTTCCCGCCCAGTCCCGCCAAAACTTCAGTCTTCAAGTCATCAGTCTTCAGTACCATGATAGTTTTTGAGGAGTCTTGGGGTTCAGTGAGTTATTATCATCCTCACTGAACCCATCACCTTCTTCTTGGCTTAGATCACACTCACTGAGTTCCGCCTCACTGAATGGAGAACCTTTCTTCTTAGGCTCGGTCTAAGCATCCTGAAGATGACTCACTGAGTTACTGTTCACTCAGTGACTTGTTTATACTTAGGTTATTTTACGTTCAAATCCTTGTTAGAAGAAGATTGGGGAATTCAATGACCCAACAGAAACATTATCTAATACAACACGAAAATGACTTAAAATATAGATTCATTATCTGATACAAGATTCTATTGATAATTAACAAAAATGGAAAAGATGATGCAACTTCCACTGAACAACCTTCACCTGATGAACCTTCTAACGATGTAAATACTGGAACTGGATAATCAACAAAGAAAACATTGAACCTTACACTGATGATCAAATTGCAAATGTGCCTGGAAAAACAAGTATCCAAACACCAAATATTTAAGTTAGATAAGGTATAATTGAAGTAACAAAATGTAAAATGCAAGCCATGTAATTCAACATTGAAACCTTACCTAGGATTTCTTGTTGGCAAAAAGGACTATCAGGCAGTTGGTAATCCTTTCACTGCTTCTAAAAGGTTTTTTAACACCACTAAACACAAGACCACCAGCAGCACCAACCCTGTTTTCACCACCATCACCAGCAGCCATGTTTTCACCATCAAAACCAAGATACTCAACCATTATAGCCTTTTCCTTCCCATCAAAACCTCGCTTATAAGTTTTTAAAACTTCCTCTCCCTTTTCCTGTTGCAAAACGTCCTCTTCCTAAAGCATCTTACCTTTTCCCTTATTTTTTCCCTTTTGTCATGAAGAACACCCTTTTCCTCTTTAATAACAACATCACCTTGTCCTGTTTGTATTTTGGTTACACTCGCCTGCATTTGGTTTTTATCTATCCCCTTCTATTAAAGTCGAGTCCTAAAAGGTCTTCCGCTTGACATTCTAAAGTTAGCATTTTCCTCTACCCAACCCACAACCTCAAAACCAATGTTTTTAAGTAAAATACTGCTAACATTTAGGGCTTGTGAGCAACAAACATATCAACTAACTCATGTGTTTTCGTCAACTCATATAGCTTAAGAACATTCTCATCCCTATTAATCAACTGCAAACCATTTTCTAGGGATTTTTTTGGATCACAGAAAAACAACGCCCATTTTAGTTCCTTAAACTCTGATAATAGATTATCAAGGGTTGAATTAAAAATATCCTTATTGTTGGATCACTGAATTCCCCAAGCTTCCTTTAAACTTGGATTTGAACGTAAAATAACCTAAGTGTCTATTATCCGTATCTACAAACAAGTCACTGAGTGTACAGTACCTCAGTGAGTCATCTTCAGGATGCTTGGAGCGAGTCTATGTTGAAAGGTTCACCATTCAATGAGGCGGAACTCAGTGAGTGGAATCTAAGCCAAGAAAAAGATGATGGGTTCAGTGAGGATGACAATAACTCACTGAACCCCCATGACTCCTCAACAACTATTACATACTGAAGACTGAGGACCTGAAGACTGAAGTATGGCGGGACAAGGCGGGAAAAGTTTGAACATATCAACAGGTGACCTCATCTACCTGAAGTCAAACTTTCCCTGAAAGGCATCATGTCAGGATGGTGTCATTACTGTGCACTGAAAAGGCACATTGTCTTTTACCTAAAATAGTCTATTTACGTATTTTGTCTCTACTAGTTAGGTCATCTTTTTGTCTTTATCAGTAAAGTTGTAAATTGCTTATCTATAAATAGGTAGCATAAGTGAGGAGTAAAAGAGACAAGTTTGTGCATTTAATGCGAAGCATTCACAAACCACTTTTACTCCTCCAAAGAACAATACAGTCCCTGAGATAGCTCAGTGTGACCTTATAGTTGTCACTCAACGTAGTTTGAATTTAGAGAGGAGTCCACACCATACTTGTCATTTCAATCCCAAGTGTTATTCCGCAAACACTTGGTTATAATTCTTTTTGATTAACTTCTAATAAGAATTAAATGTTGAAAAATCGTGTCTCATTTCTTTACGTTTTATCTTTGTTGTTAATCTTATTTTATCTGAGTTAAAAGCCATGGAACTTGGTTAGGTTAACTCTTTAGTTAACTATTAACTTAGTAAACGGGACCAACAAGTGGTATCAGAGCCTCTGGTTTATAAATCTATTCTTAACTTGTTTTCAAAACAAAGAGTGCTCAAAGTTTTTAAAATCAAGATCCCACCATGGCTGACTCAGATGTTCCCCAACTTGTCGATAAAAAGGGTGGAAGTTATTCAACTACTGCCCGTCGACTTGAGGTTGGAAAATTCAATAAATGGAAAAAGCGAATGCTTTGCTACTTAACTGGGATGGAATCATATTACATTAAGTTAATTAATGATGGTCCATATATCCCAACAACTGCTCAGGCTTTAGTCAAACCTGAAGCTCAGTGGACCCAAGATGAAAGGAGGGTGGTCAATCAAGACCAGCGCCTAAAAAGCATCATTATATCCTGTCTTTCTGACGATATAATGGAATCAGTGATCAACTGTCTTACTGCCAAGCAGACCTGGACTGACCTGGTTCATAGCTACGAAGGCCCTTCTAATACCAAGGAGAATAGAATCATGGACCTGAAACTTGAATACAATACTTTCAGGGCCAAAGATTCTGAAAGTCTCTCTGAGACCTATACTCGGTATAAGACCCTCCTGAATGAACTGAACAATGATGGTGTCACC
>JARVZY010002773.1:0-82000 GCA_030686995.1 Artemisia argyi
AACAGGTCCATTATTGTGAAAAGACACAATAAGACTCCCTATGAGATATTCAAAGGAAGGATCCCTGACATTAGCTACTTTCATGTATTTGGGTGTCCTGTGTTTATTCATAATCACAAGGATCATCTGGGTAAATTTGATGCCAAAGCTGATGATGGATACTTCTTGTGATATTCTCTGTCTTCAAAAGCTTACAGAGTGTTTAACACAAGGAGACAACAAACTGAGGAAACTTATCATATAACTGTTGATGAGAGCACTGAATCCATCAGGTTCTCCAGTTCCTTAGTTGAAAAAATTGGTATTGATGACTCATCTAGGTATCCTCCTGATGAGTATCTCCCTGAGAATCATACTTCAACCCAATACCAAGCTGATGCTGATGTCTCCTACTACATCATCCCTCACAATCTACCCCAACCAACTGTCAGTGAAGTCACTGAAACTCAACCTATCTCTAATGAGACAGCACCCACTGAACCAATTGTTCAGGAATCCTCAGAACAAACTGTTCCCACTAATGTCACTGAAGTACATAATCTTGAGTTACCTCAGGTTCCTGTAACTGAACCCACTCCTCAAGTAAATCAGGCTTCTACAAGCTCTAACTCCTATCCTAAACCTCAAGATAGTTGGACCAGATCCAAAGTTATTGAGCTTGTGAACATTATTGGTGAGCCCACTGAAGGCATGCTTCCCAGAAGCATGGCTGCTAAACTCAAAGCAGCCACGGCCAATATATGTTTTTATGCTGACTATCTCTCAGAAATAGAGCCTAAAAATATCAAAGAAGTTATGACATATGAAAGTTGGGTTCAGGCCATGAGAGATGAACTGGAACAGTTTGACAGAAATGATGTCATGACCCTTGTTGAATGCCCTAATGGTGTTCTGCTCATTGGCATGAAATGGGTCTTCAAAAACAAGACTGATGAAAATGGCACAGCCATCAAAAACAAAGCAAGACTTGTTGCCAAAGGATATAACCAATAGGAAGGTGTAGACTATGAGGAAACCTTTGCACCTGTTGCTAGAATGGAAGCCATCAGGATCTTCCTAGCCTATGCAACTTACATGAACTTTAAAGTTTACCAAATGGATGTCAAAAGTGCATTCCTGAATGGAAACATTAAAGAAGATGTCTATGTGCAACAACCTCCTAGCTTTGAAAGTAGTGAATTTCCAAACCATGTCTACAAGCTTAACAAGGCCCTTTATGGACTGAAACAAGCTCCCAGGGCATGGTATGAAACACTTTCAGCCTTCCTGATCCGAAACAAATTTGTCAGAGGAAAAATTGACAACACTCTGTTCATCTACAGAACAAAAAGTAATGTCATCCTGGTTCAAGTGTATGTTGATGACATCATCTTTGGCTCAACAAGTTACAAACTTTTCAAACAGTTTGAAAAACTGATGACCACAAAGTTTCAAATGAGCATGATGGGTAAACTCACTTACTTTCTTGGACTACAAATCAAACAAACTGACAGAGGGATATCCATTTGTCAAGAAGTTTGAACTTACTGACTGCTCTTCAGTGAAGACTCCTATGGTTCCTCCAAACAACCTTGGCCCGGATCTCACTGGCAAATCAGTGAACCAAACCCAGTACAGGGGAATGATAGGCTGCCTGATGTACTTACTTGCATCTAGGCCTGATATCCAATTCTCAGTCTGTCTATGTGCCAGATATCATGCTGATCCAAAGGAGTCTCATCTCACTGCTGTCAATAGAATCTTCAGGTAACTGAAGGGTACACCAAACCTTGGTTTGTATTACCCAAAATGCTCAGGATTTAATCTCAAAGGGTACACTGACTCTGACTATACAGGATGCAATATGGACAGAAAAAGTACCTCGGGATCCTGTCGATTTCTTGGAGGTAAACTTGTGTGTTGGAGTACAAATAAACAACAGTTAGTGGACATGTCCTCAGCTGAAGCTGAATATATGGCTGCTGCAAGATGCTATGCAAATGTACTCTGGATGAAGAGCCAACTGAGTGACTATGGCATTCAGTACAAGATGGTACCCATCTTTTGTGATAACACAAGTGCCATAGCCATCTCAAATAACCCAACGCTTCATCAAAGAACCAAACACATTGACATCAGATACCATTTCATCAGGGACCACATCATGAATGGAGAAATTGAATTACATTTAATCCCCACTAAGTATCAGCTAACTGATATCTTCACCAAACCCCTGGATGAACCCACTTTCACCAGACTAAAAGCTGAGTTGGGCATGTTGGATATTGTATCAGGCAACTGATCAAAGTTATTCCAACCTGATGTAAATTCTCTTAGGTCCCTGAATAAACCCATGACTCAGTGATTTACACCTCATCACTGATCATCAACACACTGAATAATAAACTCATTCAGGGGGGGCTCATGATATCATATGGTATTAAATACCCTAACTAAATGCTCTAAGTACTTAGTTAGTAAATGTCCCAGGTAGGTAACTGATTCCTATTAAATATAGGAATATATGTTACTTATACAACTGGCATCCACATCATGGCCCCCCACATTTCTCACCAATACCACTGAGCATTAAATGCTCTCTCTCTCTCTCTCACACAAACACTTGTGTGATGACATCACTCTGCAAAAGCGTCTTTTGCTGAGCCACGCAACCATCTCTCTAAACATGTTGAGAGAAAAATGGGTAATGGGAAACGTGCCAGTTAATGCGGATTTCAAACATACTTTAAATTACCACTTTGAATTAATACCAAAACATTTGATATCCACAATGGCACAACCCTATTTCTTTCCCTATAAATACCCCCACTAAATTAAACACACACACGCTTTCAAATCTTAACAAAACTCTTGCAAAATTTATTCAAGAATATTTTGGCTTTCAAAACTGTGTGTGTTTTAATTTTATTAAAAACCTTTTCTCAAAACTAGACCATATTCTCACAAATGGCTTCGTCTAAAGTCATCCAATATGCTCCCAACGTGGATTTCCAGGTTGAGAGCGTAGACCTAACCAAGAACAATGTGGTGGGAAACTTCGCCTACCCTCAAGGGTTCCCTGAATACAGGGATGTGGTGAAGTACCTACAAAATTGGTTTCTCACCACCACATTTACAAAAACCCCCTCTGTCATCTATCATGACTACCTGAGGGAATTTTGGTGCACAGCGGTGGTTGAAAACCTTGATGCACCAAAGGAGGCCAAAATAAGGTTCTCAGTAAAGAATGGAACTAAGTTCCTAACTCTTGACTACAAAACCTTCGTCAAAGCCACTGGCCTTGACTATACTGAGACCTTCACTGCCCAGCCCACTGAAAAAGATGTAAAGGAACTCTTACTGGAACTTGGGCCCTATGAAAAAAATCACCCTGAGGTGACACCAGGGGCCCTTCTATCCAAATCACCAATCATCAAAACTTGGTTTCTAGCCCCCTGGAGGATTCTGATGTCCTTTGTCATTCAGGTCCTTTGGGGAAACAAATCCTCCACAGAGCAACTAAACACTACTCAAGCAATGATAATGTATTGTCTCCTAGAGGGTACAAAAATATACCTTGGAGAAATTATCTTCAGGGACCTCATTGCAAATTTGGGTGGGAAATCTAGGCAAAAACTTATGTCTTACCCTAGATTTATTTCCTGCGCCCTGCTAGACTTGCTTGGGTCCAAGTAGATTAGGCCTGAAGCCATTGGCTTTGAACCTGATGTCCTACATAAGGCTAATTACTCTCTTGACCCTCTTGAGGTTACACCTGTCACCCTGACCACTTATATGCTGACTGCTATCCAGGGTGACAACAAAATTTCACCTGTTCCCTCTCCCACCAAGAAGGTGAAAGGGAAGAAGGGACAGGGGTCCAGGAAGGTGGTTAGACCCAAATCACTCGCCACTGGTACCTCTGTCCCCGTGCCTGGCCAAACGAGGCAACAACCGACCATGACTGCTGACACCCTCAAGATAATTACCCAGTCATTGACCCCAAAACAAAGGCCAGCGGAGGGCACTGAGACATCACACTCACTGTCCTCGAGCACACCCATTCCCAAACGCTTTGCTGACATAAACAAGTCAGTGGAGTTGGAATCAAACCAATCTCCACATCCTGCTAATGGCTCTGGCAAATCACAACCAGAGTCTCAGGGAGCAAAGGGTCCTACATCCTCGGTGGGGCAGCACTACTCCACTTTGAAGGGAATCCACACCACCTCACATCCTGCTAAAGGCTCGGGTAAATCACAACCCAAGCATCAGGGAGTTAACGCCCCTAAATCTTCGATAGGCCAGCGCAAGCCTGTTGGAAAGGGGGTAAAACCACTCAGGTGTCTGATGAGGACATTCGCAAATCAAAGCTTTTGTCTGAGGGCACAACCACTCTTCCCAAAGACTCAGGGGGCCTAATACAACCCACTGATAGGGACACAACTATCACGACTCCTTATGATGGCACTAGGAAACACCCATCAGTGTCTGAAGGGGTCACGGGGGACAAAGATTCAGAGGGAAATAGACCACCCGCTGATATGGAACCCAAACCCACTCCCGGAGGTGCGCATAACTTGGGAACTGACCTTGAGGACCAGGCAGATAAAACCCAGTCTGCTGGATTTGAGAGGTCAGGACCTGGCCATAACGAAGGCAAATCTTCTTTTGAAGAGGAGCCGGATAACCTCCTTTTGCAAATTCAATCTATGGCAGATGTTCTGGCTGCTTTGTTCTCTGATGATGATTTTCACAGTGATGAGGAGATTTTTGAAGCAGGAGAAGATATGGAAATTGAGAAGACAGTCCCTGAACCAATCTCTCTGTCTCCTCAATCATCCAACCATGATGCTGCTGAACCTCACTCCACCTCAAAGTCCTCAGATGATGAAGAGACTCCTCTCACTGTGAAGTTTTTTACCAAGTTCATCAAGAAGGCTACCAATGCCTTGTTCAGGGGGGTCACTGGCGAAGTTTTTGACAAGCACACTGAGCAAGCAGTTCATTACTTCAACTTGAAGAGTGCTGTTGAAGAATTTAATGAAGATGTCAGGGAATAGAATTCCTCAGTCAACTACTCCCTGACACAAATGGTCTCTCGCCTCAACCAATTCCTTAAATCACTTACCAATCTGAACACTGGGGTCCAATCCATTCAAGAATCGGTTAAAGATGATCCTGAACTTACCAAGAAGCTCCTTCAGGCTTTAGAGACCTATCAGCTCAACTCTGTGCATCTCACTGAGTTACTCAACCTGATGAAGTCCGTCAATCTTCAGGCTCTCAGTAGCTCAGTGGAGTCTGTCAAAACCTCCCTTGCAGCTTTGGATTTATCAGTGGCTGCTCAATCCAAGAAGTCAGAGGCTCTTGCTTGGAGATTCGGTTCTCGTTTGTCCACAATGGAAAGTGCTTAAGCATCACTTGACGCCAAAGTATCCACCATCCAGAGGGACACCTCAGACATCAAGTCCATGATGACCAATCAGGGTCCCCTTTGAAATCAATGGGGTAATCTATCATCTCACTAATGAAGAAATTCAGGTTCATATGGAAAGAGATGAGGCACTGTAAAAGGTGGCTGAGGAGGAAAGAATAAGCAAGTCTGCACTTATAAAGGTTGTTCATGAATAAGCGGAGAAAATTGGGTTGGATACTGAGCAACTGGCCACTGAGCAAGCTGGAGCTATTTTCAAAAAGGCTCAGGAGGAATAAATGAGTGCCCTGAAGAAGCAAAGAGAAGCAAAGCTCAGGAAGGACGCTCAGATCAGGAAGTCTGGGATTGAAAGGTGCACTTGGGTGATGAAAGAAAGGCTGAAACCTGAAACCATCACTGATGTCAAAATCCATCGCAACACCAAGCCTGCTATTGTCACTGTCTTCAGGGGCAAGACAAAAGAGTAATGGACACTCATGATCCATTCAAATTCGCTGACTTTGGTACCTCTAAACTGGATGAACTTCGACCAATCATTACCAAGAAGTCGAATGTGGTGGTTCCTAATCTCTTGAAATCACTGGAGCTCAGGTATAAAGGACTGATGGATATTCCTAAAGCTCTTGGAATTCCCTCTCTACTTCCTACTCCATCTACTCAAGATGCTCCTCCAAGGGTCTCCAAAAGGAAGAGGAAGCAAATTGAATCTGAACCTGAGATCAAGGTCCCTGGACTGGACTGTGACAGATCTCTTCCTGAAGGAATCACCTTCATGAACAATGTGGTGTTTGAAGTTCCTGAGAGAGCTATGTGCTTCACTGATGAGTATGGAAACCCTGCTTTCCAAAGATGGTCAGACATTGACAAGGCAGGGATTAAGGCGATGCTTATGTACATGATGTTGGCTTCTCCCATTAGGTGTGCTGAAAACGTAAGGTTCTGCCAGGACCTTAAAGCTAAGATTGAGGATCACCCGGAGAGACACCTTCTGAGATCCAAAAAGACAAAGCATGAAGCTCTTGGTTATCAACTGAACATCTGAATCTGCATCAACTATCTTTTTTTTGTGTTTTTGTAATTTTTCGTAGGATTTGTAATATTTATTAATGAACAATGATGTTTCTTTTAAGTTACAAGTGTCCTAAGTTAATTACATCAACACTCAGTGATGAGAAGACGACCCCTGACTACTCATACTGAATCAATACACACTTAGGCTATTCGTATATCCAAATAGGGGGAGACTATTGGGTCACTGAATTCCCCAAGCTTCCTTTAAACTTGGATTTGAACATAAGATAACCTAAGTGTCTATTATCCGTATATACAAACAAGTCACTGAGTGTACAGTACCTCAGTGAGTCATCTTCAGGATTCGTGGAGCGAGTCTACGTTGAAAGGTTCACCATTCAGTGAGGCAGAACTCAGTGAGTGGAATCTAAGCCAAGAAGAAGATGATGGGTTCAGTGAGGATGACAATAACTCACTGAACCCCCATGACTCCTCAACAACTATTACATACTGAAGACTGAGGACCTGAAGACTGAAGTATGGGCGGGACAAGGCGGGAAAAGTTTGAACATATCAAAAGGTGACCTCATCTACCTGAAGTCAAACTTTCCCTGAAAGGCATCATGTCAGGATGGTGTCATTACTGTGCACTGGAAAGGCACATTGTCTTTTACCCAAAATAGTCTATTGTAATAGAGATAAAATACGTAAGTATTTTGTCTCTACTAGTTAGGTCATCTTTTTGTCTTTATCAGTAAAGTTGTAAATTACTTGTGTATAAATAGGTAGCATAAGTGAGGAGTAAAAGAGACAAGTTTGTGCATTTAATGCGAAGCATTCACAAACCACTTTTACTCCTCCAAAGAACAACACAGTCCCTGAGATCGCTCAGTGTGACCTTATAGTTGTCACTCAACGTAGTTTGAGTTTAGAGAGGAGTCCACACCATACTTGTCATTTCAATCCCAAGTGTTATTCCGCAAACACTTGGTTATAATTCTTTTTTATTAACTTCTAATAAGAATTAAATGTTGAAAAATCGTGTCTCATTTCTTTACGTTTTATCTTTGTTGTTAATCTTATTTTATTTGAGTTAAAAGCCATGGAACTTGGTTAGGTTAACTCTTTAGTTAACTATTAACTTAGTAAACGGGACCAACACTTATCACAGCTAAAAGTACTAACATTAATAAGGGATCCTTCTTCATACCTGAGTGGGGTATATTCAAATATCACGTTTGTGTGAATCTGGAACAACACTTCTCCTCCTTCTTCTGGTTCTATATCCTTAAACGTTATCTCAAATACGCTCTGATTGATGCTAAACAGTCAACTAAAGTCAACCACAAGTGTGGTCAAAATAGTCAAATTCCCTAGACCAATGCTTCCGGGTAATATAGGGTATCACCAGGTCGTTATGTCCCGACGAGGTGTGAATTGTACTTAAGCGTGCTTGTGATCGGGTGATTTTCACAGGAAAGGGTTATGATGAGAAATATTTGAGAATTATGAAATAAAATAGCTTAGGAAAGCTATGTGATTGATTACGTAAATTTAGATTAAGAAGAAACGCGTTAAAACCTAAACACGTATGTTCTAATTACAAACGGTAACAGACGTACGTGATAAAAAGTAAATCTGAATGAATAAAAAGGCTACGGATATGAAATTGATATTTTTACAATCCTAATAATAAAAGAAAATTTTTAGAAATAGAAAATTAATTTTTACACTATTTGATTATTTATTAATAATTAATTACTAAGTACTTATTAATTAACTAATTAAACTAATTAAAATTACTAAAAATACCAAAATGACTTAGATAATTAAGAAAAATTTTATAAAACTAATAACCATCACAGGAATCCTAAAAAATTATAAACAGTTTATTTTATGTATTTTTAAATTATTATCCTAATTATTAATTAATTACTAATTAAACTAATTAAATTATAAAAAATAGAAGATGAACAGTAAAAATTCTAGAAAAATTTCTAAAATTATTTTATAACATATAAAAGCTAGGAAAATTATAAAAACTAGGGTGTGATTAATAAAAACTAATTATGTTATTTAATACTTAAATATTAATTAATAATTAATAAAACTAATATTAAATCTAATAAATTCTAAATGACAATATAAGATTCTAGAAAAATTACTAGAAATACTTTAATATAAAAGAAACTTAAGAAAAATATAAAATTGCAAATTACTTAATAAAATGCTAAAAAGGAAAATTAAAAAGATAAATAATATTAAATAGAAACTATCACTTAATTTAAAATTGGATTTTTCTGGATTTTCTTTTTCTAAACTATTTTAACACTAAAAACAAAAAACTTTTGTAAAACCACTTTGAGTGGGGCCCAGTGAATAAGCACTTCAAGTGTTTAAGGCTTGGACAGTTGACTTTGGTCAAACTGTCAAGCTATAAGCTTCAAATAAGCTAGCTATGGGCCCACAGTGGTAAATTCTATTGAGAACAAGTTAAATGAGTGGAATTAAGCTAAAACAAACCAAGGAGAACCCCTGAATAAGCAATTTAAGCCAAAAAATAAGCAAAACCAAACCAAATCAAACACAGAAATGGGACAATATTGCAACTGATCTAAGGGGCCCACAAAAGGGCTGAAGCTCAAAACTTTGGATGGAATGGTGAGACAGCAAGCTTGGGAACACAATGGATCCAAGAAAACCCACTGGGGCCCATTGAGGTGGCATGTGGGACCCACCAAAGTGGTGGTGGTGGGACTGCAAAGCAGTGTACAGGGGAGCAGCTTCCCCTGCAGCTTACTTTGAGCTATCACACAAGCTTGTAGAAAAATCAAAAAATTAAGCTATTTGTAGGATTCCAAAGTTTAGGTGGGAGGCTATAACTTGTGAAAATCTCAGGGCTTGAATATGCACACAAAATTCACAATAATTCTTGCAAAAAGTGGTTTTTTTTCTAAAACTTGCACTTTTGACTTTTGTATATTAACACCTAATTTTGACTTTTATGAAGTTGTGACTGATTATGTGATAATTGGCTCTAAGGAAACTACAATAAGCTATAACAACCACTAATGAACAGATTTGAGTGACCTAGACCCCTAGAATTCTAACAGTGAACAGATAAGTAGGGTTACACTTAGAGATTGACTTTTTTACAAATGAGACTTGGTTTAAGTGACTAAAATGATATACTAGTAACTATGATAGCATGTATCCAGCAAAAGCAACAACTGAAACAACTCTGTATGACACTAACTCAGCAAATCCAAACACCCTTGATTTCCACTGATTTCAAGGTTTTCAAAGGATGTAGCAGATTTAGACTATGAATCTGGTTTATCAGGTTATAACATGATGTGATGAGATCATATGAGCAAAAAAACACAAGCATAATCCACAAATGCTCAAAAACCACTAGAATGCTTATTGAGGAAGTCAAATTAGCACAAATGGAAATCAATGAGCAAAGACCAACTTTTAAGCAATAATCACACTGAGGGACATTAATCAAACATAGAAAGTAAAGATAAGAGCAAAATTAAACACTGGAACAATTAAATGCCAAATTAGCACAAAGAGACTCACAATATGCTTCCTGCCAAATTCTCATGAACTAGAAACCAAGTAACCAAACCTAATGGCTTCCACAAGCCCCTATTACCACTGCCATCCCATATCTACAGTGCTCCAGCTTATCCTTCATCCATTTCCATGATTTTTTTTTATTTTTTTTATTTTTTAGTTTTTTTGTATTTTTCAGAAATTTTTATGGAACTGAGTTTGAAGCTGATTCAGAAGCTTATTAAGCTTTTGAACTTTACTGTTGAGCTTAAATGAGCTTATAGTGAGCTTATATTAACTTATGACTTGTAATAACAATTTGAGTAACTTAGTAAAATTTAGAAAATTGAGACAGGATGTGATACGTGGGAATCGCACCAGGCTTTACCTCTCAAGGGATCTTGAGAAGCTTACAACCCCCACCAGGCAGTGTACCTGATCGTTGTAGTATAGTATAGTGACAAGTACCGGGGGATTGATCGTTCAGCTTAGGAATAGTGTCGCTAGGATTAGAAAACCTAAATACTAGTTCTAAAGGTGAGGGATGATTATTTTTGTATTTTATATTTTTTTAGAAAGCAAGTAAAAATCTCGGGTTTGAAGGATTTGGGCGGAATTAGTTGCTAATCAACTAACCCAATACTAAAGATGTAATCAAAATAAAATACTAGAAATGAAAATAAACTAAATTATACTAAAGTTGTGAGCAATAAGTGGAGAAAATGTGTTTACTTAGATTTCACTACTCCCTAGACATCTTTTACACGTTAATTACTTGTTATAATTGCATGGATGACGGATCGTATTCCTTAATACCATTCATGGGGTGGCGCACTTAACTCCCCAATTCTATGAGCTCTTATCTCCTCCTATACCATGCCCAGCACAACCATAGGGATTATAAACAGTGGCTCATGCATTAAATACAACCAATAAATACCTAGTGCACATCGGTTCATGTTTCTTAAGACGTTCAAGCATGTTACCAATTGGAGATCTGCCAGTTTTCTTAAGCCTAACATATAAATCATTCATCCAAGACAAGTATAAACAAGTAATCAACACATAATTAACATCTAGGTTTCATTAGATCCAAGCAAACACAAGATAGATCTAGCCTAGCATGATGGAATTAAGACAAGAACAAGATATAGACAACCAACACATAGACATATTGATTGAATTAAAAGAACACTTATCTCAATTACACATGAAAGGTATCAAGGGCTTGGAACCCTTGAAAAACCTGTAAAATTCGCACCAAGTTCGTACTTAGAGTTTCTCCAAAACTTCTCTCTTTTTAATGTGAAAATTAGAAAACTATATATAGGAAAAGGGGTCTGACGGCGTCAAGACTAAACTTGTGACGCCGTCACCTCGCCGCCAAAACTCTTCTCGGACTGCCTTGATATACATTTGACGCCGTCATGTGATAATCATTTCCAGGCCGTCATGACTTTTACTCTTGACGCCCTACTTCGTGACGCCGTCAAATCTGTACTGGATCGTCATGGAATTTTGCTCTTGACGCCGTCAGGATGTTACTCTTGACGCTGTCACCTACTGTTCCCAGCATGGAAAATTAAGACTTTGGCGTTTTCCTCACTTTTATGCTCCAAAAACATCCGAATTGCTTCCTTTTCCATATTTCACTCCCAAAGTACCTAAAATCACAAAAGGAATGATTTAGGGCAATATTTGACCAAATAAATTCAATTTCGGGCTTAAATGACCCCCTAAAAGTGGTTATTTTTCACCTCATCATATACCCTTACACTTGAGATTTGCTTGTCCTCAAGCAAATGCGCTTTTATTCTAGTCAAAATACAAGTTAGGGGTCATTTAACACTAATATAAAAGTAATTACAACAAATAATCATTCCACTAAAGACCAATAGACAAGCACGGAGGTCATACACAAGCACCTCACAAATAGTGTTTAGATACTCACATCTCTCGGGTGTAATAAAGTGTAAATTACAATATGGAAACGGAAGATATCTCTCACTACCTGTCATAGCAAAATAGATTACCATAGGCTTGGGAAAGGATCAAACCTCCACCACATGGCGTAAGCACCTAGGATAAACTATCAAAGAGGTCTTTTAAAGGGTTGTAACGTTAGGTGTAGGGATATGAAATACACGGTTTTGTTGGATAAAGAAAGTTTTTACTGGTGGCGAGTTAACAATTCTTGGTTAATTACATGTACAATATGGCGTTGCTAAGCCAAGACTAGACTCGACTTAAGCTAATAAATGAAAAATAACAAAAATATAAAATGAACATATAATAAAAAGGGATGGTAGTCCGTATGTTTTTTTCTCCTTTTTCCTTTTTCTATATTTTTTTTTCTTTTTCTTGATTTTTCGATTTTTTTTTTTTTTTTTTTTTTTTTTTTTGCATACACTCTTACCCTACCATCCAAAATAATACAACATAGGGGATGAACATTCCCCTTACACTTGAATTTTTACATACTTTACAATAAACTAATCTAATGACTCGAATTAAGAAAATCAAAACACTTGGAGCACTTTTAAGATGAACGCACATATGGGGGTAATATATGATGTTCTTCCCCATTACTCCATAAAACAAGTACTTTACCCATGAGTCCCAATCGTCCCAAAACAATATGTACAAGGATATAACTCGACTTAGCAACCATGTAATCAATTAGATAGTTAACTTAGGGTTTAACAAATAACAATAATGCACAAAAAATGAGCACATACACGGAAGGCTAAGGCGATTTGGTTGTACATTTAAGTGGGGTGTAACAAATTCTTCCTTTAAGTAAAATGCTTAAAGTTAGAAACAAAAAGATAGGCTCGGAGGGGTGTACTAGGGGTATCGTGTACTAAAAATGAGTACAACGCTAAGGGTGTGGGAAAAATTAGTTGACTTAACTAGCCAAGTAATATGACTTAAATGGTCAAGTAATTATGATACGGGTTTAACACAAGGGTGATCCTAATGCCTCTTATCATGTAGTAAATCATACTACATGAATGTAGTCTCACTAGCGGTCTCGGGATGCATCACTAACGCAAGTTCTAGAATCTAAATACTACCGGTACACTCATAAGCACTAATAGTAAATGCTTTTCCTATCAAATCTAAAGGCGAACCTCACATATTTGGGTGGAAAATTTTTCTGAATATACGGTTATGTGCTAGTCATACAATCTCCTATCCATGAGACGCTTGCTATGGCTAAAGTTTCACTCATAAATGTTGTAAAAAATTTTAAATTTGGCGCTAAAATTGCACTAACAAGTATTTCTCATAGTTTTATTACACATCTACCATTAAACAAAACAAACTCAAGCGAAAGTGCATATGTAAGGTATCATCTTTTTTACCCTCCCCTTACACTTAAGATGAACATTGTCCCCAATGTTCAAGTAAAGAATGTAAAAGTGAAAAAGAAGTAAAAAGAATGAAATCAAATACTCCCCTGATTCGCTCGGTATGGATAATAAGGTGGCCAGGTTAAATCTTCCTCCAAGAAAATGAACAATCAAAGCTTCCCTTCCAGAATATAAATCATCTTCTTGTCATACATAACCTGTAAAACCTGATAAAATAGACAAGACAACCTCGCGTAAAATCGGCGGCATCCTATATAAGTTACTAAATCCTAGAAAACAAGATAAGATATAATGCTTGTGGAATGAAGTTTGCAGATCTCCTGGAGATTATAAAACTTAATAATTCACAAAAACCATAAGACTCCGTTAGAAAAACAAAACTGGTAAAATTTCCAGATTTTTACACTTGACGCCATCAAGAGTAAACTCTTGACGCCGTCAGAAGTGACCTGCAGAAATTCTTATGTTAAGTTTCCGAAAAATTTCTGGAAAAACTTGGTCCTACTTCCTGGAAAATCCTACAAAACTTCACTATGACTCAATACAAGCATTTGACTCTAACAAATACGAATATACATGTTCATTTAATATTGTGGAGAATCATGATCGGTTTGTTTCTTGAAAACATATTTGGGTTTTCCCCTTACACTTATCTTTTGCAAAAATACTTTTAGGTGGAGTTAAGACTAGGCCAAAACAACAAAGTAAAGTATTTCCACAATTTAGTTTAGAAACATGATCTACCAACAATAAAAATTAAGCATGCATACGGAAGCAAATAACAAACAAACAAACAAAATCACACAAAACATGGGTTGCCTCCCAAGAAGCGCTTTTCTTTATTTACGAGTCTTGTAGCTAGACTCAAGGTCATGGGTTACTACGTGACCTCATCATTGGTTCCACTCTCTAGGTCGTCTTCTAAACCAGTTTTGTATTCCGGACCTAGTTGCAAGCATTCTTTGTAGAAACCAAGCATTCTGTTTTTTACATACTCTACTCCTCTACGTCTATCCTCCTCATTCCTATAATAAGCCGCTTGCTTGTGTTCCTTTTCGATATTAGAGAGAAGGCGGTATTGCTCAATTTTGTAGGGCATTTGATAGGCAACTTCATCATTTTCTGCCTTGAATCTAACTATCCCTAAAGTCGGATCATAACTCATCCTAGTGGCCTCAACAAATGGTTTTCCAAATATTATTTGGCTTAGGCAAGCATCTATCACCGGATAAGTGTCCTCAACTATCATAAAATCGATCTCATAGGTGAGATTCCCTATAATCACATGCAGTCCCTTCACTCTTCCTGCAAAATTACTTATCAGATTCTTATCGGGCGTCATCCTAAAATCAAGTTGCTTCTTCATCACCCAATTGTAATAAGTCCTAGTCATGATGTTCACGGGGGATCTAGGGTCGATGTAAGCTTTCCATATATGCATGTGCCCGATATTGCACGGGATGTTAGTGTTAGAGGGGTCTCCCATTTTGATATGGGGGGTGCCAAGGATATATGGTCTCTCGGGACTATCGAATAAATCCTTATGGTATTCACGTTCTTCCTTGGTGGGCAACTTATCAAAGTATTCTTCTATAGGCTCTACCTCCTCTAATTCCTTTCTCCTATTGACCTCAACTTCCCTACTCTCATCCTTAGTCTCGGCTTCTATTCTAACTTCATCCTTGTCACTCTCTTCAATCTCCTTATCTATTGGCTTAATGGTGACAAGATTGACAAAGTGGACATGTTTGGATGATGAGGGGTCCTTAATTTGGCTTCCGTTATTGGTGTCCCTAGTGTCCTTCCTAGGTGTGACTAATGCTTGGTTGTTGAGGGCTTTCAACAAGTTGTCAATCTTGTTGGTCATCTCTGTTTGTTGTTAGTTGAATTCGGTTTCAAACCTAGCTATGCGAGCCTCTTGAATGCCATGAACTTAGACATCAATCCTTCAAGATTGTTAGTACTACCAAAGTTGTTAGAAGGATTGCTGTTGAAAGTACGGTTGGAGGGTGGACCGGTTGGTTGGTAACGATTAGGCGGATTGGGAGAATTGGGTTGATTTTGTTTTCACCTAAGGTTTGGGTGATTTTTCCACGAGGGGTTGTATGAATCACCGTAAGTGTTTGGCTCAGGCTTGAAAGTGTACCACTTATCTCCCGCTTCGTCGGTACGTGTGGATGCGTAGTCCGCAAAAGCTGTTCCGGGGAGTTCCACACAATCACGAGTGTCGTGGGGACCACTACATAATTCGCATGAAGAAGTGATTTTGTTCACTTGGCTTGAAGGCTTAGGAGCTTCGTAAGATTTCATGAGAAACTTGACTTGGTCCTCAAGTTCCATGATCCTACGGTCGGGAGTGCTAGAATTGTTGGAAGGCAAAGATATTGCCTTGACCGTTTTGTTCAAATCACGGGAATCATTCCAACTTTCGTTGTCATAGAGAGCAAGATCTTCTATGAGTTCCCATGATTGTTCCGCACTTAGATCACGTAGCTTACAACCGGCCGATTGGTCAATGGCTCGCCTCGTGGAGATGTCGATATGGTCATAAAAGATTTGGACTTGGAGCCAAAGATCTATGCCATGATGAGGGACTTTTTAGAGTAAGTCCTTGAAACGAGTCCATGCTTCATAAAGAGATTCATTTTGACGTGGTTGGAACATCAAGATGTCATTTCTAAGCTTAGTAGTTCTCCCCGGTGGGAAAAATTGAGCAAGGAAACGAGTGGTGAGATCATCCCATGTGGTGATGGATCCCGCGGGTAAACGCTCAAGCCATTGACTAGCTTGATCCCGTAGAGAGAATTGGAATAGGCGTAATCGGGTTGTCTCTCTAGTTGCAACATCTAGGTCTATAGAATCTATGATTTTGAGGAAGTCCTTAAGATGTTGGTTTGGATCTTCGGAACGAAGTCCATGGAATGCACATCCGCTTTGCACCAACCGGATGGTGTCAGATCGCAAGGGGGTCACATTGGCTCCGGTGAGCTCAATGGTGTTTCGGTAGCCTTGGTGGCTAGGTCGGGAATACTCTCCTAAGGTTCGGGGCCTAAGTGGTTCTAATGGTGGGTTTTGTTGTGGTGGGATGACGGGTTCAAAGATGTTCCCGTTGTCCATGATGTCGGGTGGTTACGAACAAAGACACAAAGAAATAAGATAGACTAAAGAGAACCTAAAAAAATAAAAATAAAATCTTACTAGAAAGGAATCTAGCAAGTAGACCTAATAAAAAGAAATTCTAACCTAGACAATAACTATTCCCCGGGCTGCGGCGCCAAAAACTTGATACGTGGGAATCGCACCAGGCTTTACCTCTCAAGGGATCTTGAGAAGCTTACAACCCCCACCAGGCAGTGTACCTGATCGTTGTAGTATAGTATAGTGACAAGTACCGGGGGATTGATCGTTCAGCTTAGGAATAGTGTCGCTAGGATTAGAAAACCTAAATACTAGTTCTAAAGGTGAGGGATGATTATTTTTGTATTTTATATTTTTTTAGAAAGCAAGTAAAAATCTCGGGTTTGAAGGATTTGGGCGGAATTAGTTGCTAATCAACTAACCCAATACTAAAGATGCAATCAAAATAAAATACTAGAAATGAAAATAAACTAAATTATACTAAAGTTGTGAGCAATAAGTGGAGAAAATGTGTTTACTTAGATTTCACTACTCCCTAGACATATTTTACACGTTAATTACTTGTTATAATTGCATGGATGACGGATCGTATTCCTTAATACCATTCATGGGGTGGCGCACTTAACTCCCCAATTCTATGAGCTCTTATCTCCTCCTATACCATGCCCAGCACAACCATAGGGATTATAAACAGTGGCTCATACATTAAATACAACCAATAAAGACCTAGTGCACATCGGTTCATGTTTCTTAAGACGTTCAAGCATGTTACCAATTGGAGATCTGCCAGTTTTCTTAAGCCTAACATATAAATCATTCATCCAAGACAAGTATAAACAAGTAATCAACACATAATTAACATCTAGGTTTCATTAGATCCAAGCAAACACAAGATAGATCTAGCCTAGCATGATGTAATTAAGACAAGAACAAGATATAGACAACCAACACATAGACATATTGATTGAATTAAAAGAACACTTATCTCAATTACACATGAAAGGTATCAAGGGCTTGGAACCCTTGAAAAGCCTGTAAAATTCGCACCAAGTTCGTACTTAGGGTTTCTCCAAAACTTCTCTCTTTTTAATGTGAAAATTAGAAAACTATATATAGGAAAAGGGGTCTGACGGCGTCAAGACTAAACTTGTGACGCCGTCACCTCGCCGCCAAAACTCTTCTCGGACTGCCTTGATCTACATTTGAAGCCGTCATGTGATAATCATTTCCAGGCCGTCATGACTTTTACTCTTGACGCCCTACTTCGTGACGCCGTCAAATCTGTACTAGATCGTCATGGAATTTTTCTCTTGACGCCGTCAGGATGTTACTCTTGACGCCGTCACCTACTGTTCCCAGCATGGAAAATTAAGACTTTGGCGTTTTCTTTACTTTTATGCTCCAAAAACGTCCGAATTGCTTCCTTTTCCAGATTTCACTCCCAAAGTACCTAAAATCACAAAAGGAACGATTTAGGGCAATATTTGACCAAATAAATTCAATTCTGGGCTTAAATGACCCCCTAAAAGTGGTTCATTTTTCGCCTCATCAGGATGTAATTTAAACCGAAACTTTCATTAACTTCTTAAAAAACAAAATACAATTAAACATAATTGACTGAATTTTAAACTAAATACTAAACTAGGATATGCCCAATGGCTTACAAAGATTTCCTACTTATACTAATGACCTTTTATCACTCCTTTTGCTCTCTTTCTCTGAATTATTGGTGCCCCTGACTTCCTTGCACCCTTCTGAGTAAATCCCACCCATTGGATTGCTTGGAGCAATTGAGGGGGCATTAATTGTTTCTTGGAGGTTTGTTAAGGTCAATGAGACAGGGTATGGATAGCTGAGGTGGAGGGGGGTTGCAAGTTAGCAGGTGGGAAGTGGGAGAAGGTGGGGATTGTTTGTTTCATTTATTTTTGTGGGAGGGAAAGGGTAAAAACGGGGGAGGATTTTATTTGTGTGGGAGTGGGCCGGATGGGATATGGGCTAGGAAGAGTGGGCTGGGTGGGTTTGTTTGGAATTGGATTTGGTTTATGATGTTTTAAGGGTCCGGATGGTTAAGTGGTATTTAATCACAAGGACCAATTTTGTAAAATGCCAAACATCCAAGGACCTAATCTGCAATTTTCCAAAGTATTACAAGGACCAATTTTTGCCAAAGTTTAATAACACAAGGACCTTGTTTGATAATTTCCAAAATTTAAAATCCCAGGGACTGATTTTGACATTTTTGAAACTTCAGGGACCTAAGTTGTCATTTTACAAACTTGAATTTTAAAGACTAATTTTGACAACTTTTGAATCCCTAAGGACCTTTGATGATAATTTTCCATATTTTGAATAACCAGGGACTAGTTTTGACATTTTATGAAAGTTGGGAACTGAAACTGCCAATTTTGCAAACTTTGTTCATTTTTCATCTGTTTTTACTCATTTTGCATCTGAAACATATAAAACACAATCCCTGAGATATTTTCTGTATTTTGATGCATTTTTAAGTGTTTTTGGATGTTTTGCAGTTCAAATTTGACCAAAATTGATGAGTGTTTAAGCACTCATCATGCTCCTTTCCATTTTGCGAATGAGTTGTGCTATGAGTTAATTTGTGTGTAACTCACAATGCGGAATGACGTTTGTTTCCTTTGAATCGGGTCTTATGATCTTTTGAGGGTTTAGTGGGTCAGGTTTATTAGGACACACCCAAAATAAAAAAGTTAAGCGTATTGGACAAGTTTTCATAATTTCATAGTTGGTCCCCAACCTTGCTAATCTTGTCGTTTTTATATTTAAATTTCCCGCCATTTAATAACTTTACTCTTTATGGTAATATGAGGAATTCAAATATTAAAACAAATGATTGCTTGGATAGCTAAGGTAATCAAGTAACAATGCTTATGTTTGATCTCAGTTTAATAAAGGAGCACAACTTATAAGAAAGCTATTTTCGTCAAAAGAGCAATTTCATAACTCGTAGGTTCAATTCAAGATTCATATCCACCCATTAAGTAATTTCTCTCGAAATAGTATTTCATATCAAGTCTAGATTTTTTTTGATTCTTCTAAGTGGATTTCTCCTTTCGAAATAGGATTTCTCCTTTCTATTAAGTACCAAAAGTTCATGTCAAATGATCATAAAACATATAATATAATGCTTAAAGAATATATAATTAGAGCGTTATCAGGGACCATACGATAAGTCATTTGCATACCCAAAACACATTTAAGAGAGTTCCAACCCTAAACAAACAACAACAAAATGTCCAATTTCCCACGTCTACAAGAACTAGCCGCCGCTGCAGATTCTTACTCCATGTTTGATTCCATCGCTCTTTACAATCAAAGGGAGAACGACAAGGATATGCATTTTTCCAATGGGCTCCAAAAGTCACATGTTGATTTAGTTGGTATTATAAAAGAAACACAAAAGTTCATAACTGAACTTGAAGAATATTGTCCTTCTATTATGACCTACAAGGTTCTACAGAATCTTCACAAGGTTCAAAGGAAAAATGTTCTCAACGTGTTGGAGATTAGGAAGTTGATTTCTGAAACCTATGCTCAGGTGTTGGACAAGAATAACTTCCTTGATGTTCTTAGGACTACCTGATTTTGTTGTTAAGCAGTAATGGAAGCACATGAAGTGTTTAATGTTTGTTGTCTTTTGGGCTTATGAAATTGTATTTTGCTAAATCATCTATCATCATGTATAGTAATATTTTAAGAAATGAATGAAAATCTCTTTATATTATTCCGCCTTTGTTTTTGTTTTTTTTTGCTTGTCTTGATTTTATTCATTGTTGTTAGATGTTTGGTCTCTGGTGAAACAGTGTATACATACAAGGTTATTGTTTTCGTCCCATATCACTTGGTCAAGTTACCATAAAGTGTAGGAATGGATTTATAAGTACGAGTGTTTTTTACCACTATTATCCCCAAATTCAAATTCAAAAACACTAAAGTCTTTTTTCACTGAAATTGCTTAACAATGGGTAAATCTAGATCTCGTAAACAGATCAAATGCTCTAATTGTCATACCATTGGACATAATAAGAGCAAGTGTCACAAGGAACAAGTTCCAAAAACACCAAAGAAAAGTAACATACGAGGAAGAAAAAGGCATTGTGATGGCAGAAGGTAGTAGATATGCATATATTTATCATATAAATGACTGAGGATCTTGTGTGTTTACATTGGATTTGATGTATACATCTATTACTTTTTTGTGGTGTATGGATGAAGACGAGATAAGACAAACTATGGAATAAGAGTTTCTTGAATATCTTTTTTTTTTTCAAGAAGAAGAACATAGAAGGTTAGATCAAAAAGAAGAGCAGACAATGATGGATGAAGAAGCATTATAGGAGTTTTTGGAAGAGGAGAGAATGTTCAAAAAACTTGAAGAGGAAAGAGCATGAAAAGAAGCATAAATGGAAGCAAGGGAAGAGGCAGATTTTTGGAAAGACTATGGACTGGATGTAGATTACACATTGTTTCTTAAAAAAAAATGGTTGTCCTAAATAGAGTTACTTTTTGAAAAAAAAATGGTTATCCTAAATGGTCCTAAGATGAAATAGTCAAAAATTTCTAAATCTCAATGTTTTGGCTCCATTGTAAGCATTTATATTGTCTTTAATCCCATCTAGATGTTCATCAACCACATTGTACCATATTATATCCCTTTTTTTCCTGCATTATATAATACCCTACTTATCATCAACTCTTTATTATATCAATTGCTTTTCTCCATGGATATACAAAATGGCTGTCAAATGGTATGCATTGACTGTTGCGTTGAAAGTTAAACCAGGGTTGGATTGAGATTTTTTGCAAGGCGTCCCCTTTATAGAGATTTCATGCGGTGTGTTTGTCCAGTGTGCCTTGAAAGAAGGGGAAACACATCTTATACTGGTAGAGGTGGTGTTACAAGGGAAAACATAACTACAACAGATAGTAGTGGATATGTAGTTGGCTTACATATTACTGCATCTACTAGAGTTGGTGCTTACTTGGGCAGTGGTGATGAAGAAACTGAACCAACTGCAACTCAAACACCAATTGGATGTATGCCCAACTCAAACACCTAGTGAAGAACCTGCTAGTCAAACACTTAGCGAAGAACCTGCAACTCATAAACCATGTGATTTACCTGCTAGTCAATTAACCAAGTAAATCCCCTGCATGAAATGCTATGTTGTCTTTCAATGTAAATGTAACTTAACTGATATGTTGTAATTCATATGTTATAACAATGCAGTTTGGTTACTACTTTATTTTTGTATATGCTGACATTATAAGTCAAATTCGGTTATTCCAAACAGTCCACTATACTGCATATACAATTGCAAACTGAAAAATGTAAACCGCAAAAGCAAAACTACAAATGCAACCAAATGATGTTTTAAAAGATTATAACAATACACTTTTGTTTATATTTTTTTGGTATATGTTGACTTTATTAAGTCAAAATTTGTTATTCCAAACAACCCCCTAAACTACATATGTAAATGCAAACTGATAAAATAGAAACATCAAAACCAAAATATACATAAATCAGCAACTAGTTATAACATATACAACAAAATATACATCTTAATAACCATCATTTTGAGTAGCAATCATCATAAAAAAAATAACATCTTCATTACATAAACAACTAAAAATAACAGGTGAACTTTTTTATAGGAGACTTGATATTCATAGGGGGACTTGAGCTCATTAGGGGGAGGCACATACCACTCTTTCCTCTTTCTGTTGGAGTTTCCCACAGCCGCAATAAGACCAAGTACAACATTTGTAACCATTTCCTTTGGTTTTGGACCTTTATGAACAAGAGTGCTAATAGGTTGTGCATTAGAAGCATTGAGAGTGGAAGCCTTAGATGCTTGGGGAGTGGAACCTTTCAAAGTGTAAGACTTTCTCTTTCTAACTATTGATGTGGAAGTGGTATTCTTTGAAGACAACAACCCAAAATCATCATCAGATGTGTCTGAAATAATGATAACATAAACCATTTTCCTTTAGAGTTGCTATCAGAAAGACATTAGAGTTTAGTCATTACTACTATTCTACTTTTTAATCATTAAGTCTAACCTTTCGCTACCTCCTTATTCCCATTTTTTTCCACAAGTCTTTAAGTATCAAATCAGCAATTTCATCTTTTATATCCCACTTATTCCCATAAGTAGCCATGACAAACATCTCATCAGACATTTCATCTCTTTGTAACCAAGTATCCCCATATTTGGCCTTCACATACTCTACCATCTTATCTGTCACTGCTATCATACTAAGGTCCTTGTCTTCCATAGTTAGAGTCTTTTTGTTTTTGTTTTGGGACAAATATGGGTAGCTTGTTGAAGGTTGTTTTCAGTAGAGGTTATATGTGACAATGTGTGTGATAGATGATCGGGTTCTACTCAAGTGTCAACGATTGATTGTGGGTTTATTGGTTCCCGCATAAACATTAATAGGCGTATCAGAAAAGATACGATCAAGTTGTACAGTTAAAAAATATATTATTTCACAGTTAGTCCCTCAAGTTGAGTGTCGGGTTTGGCTTGGGTTAGATAATTGATACAAATGTGGTTGGGCTATTATGATCTTGGAAATATAACATAAAACGTGCGTTGACCTCACCTTTATGGGTCAAGGGACGCAATCGCCCTAAAAATGCATATTTTGGACTCACGGCGACGATTTTCTCAAGTTTGGAGCATAGACGATATTTTTGAGAAAGTTTAGAGACCAACAGTGTATTTTTGTCTAATTGATATTTTGTGTTTTTAGTTTAATTTCGTGTTCAGTTTAATTGGCATAAACATATAAAGATTGCCACGAATTGAAAAAGCAATATGACAAATGACTCCAATTGTTAAACTGCTGCTTGGTAAAACAAAAACTTACATATTGGTAGGGGCTGCATAAGGGACGGAATCATGATCAAATATTATCGGGTGCACAAATGTTTTGGAACGTAATATATAAACACATTTTGATAGATCGGGTGCATTTAAGATGTTTTTAGAAAAAATTGATTTTTTTCTTTTTTTTTCAAAAAAATAACACTAAATTAAAAAAATCCATTGGAGTCCCGGACACCCACGGAAACCCCTGATTAGATCCCTGGGCTGCATATGTCATGTCACCATTTAAAGCTAGCCCATGAAAACACCTTAAATTCGATGTTACGTATTAGAATGTACGTCCAGCATGCATGTTTCAACTTGCGCATATAGCATGGAGCCATGGCCCTTTATAACCTTGAATCTTCTACGTTGTACTACTTTGAATGTCATGAATACGAGACTCATTTCATAAACATTTTGTTTAATTGTGTTCATAACATGTCTCCGGCCGTTTTGCATTTCATTAACTGTATAGGTGATAGGTTTTGCATTGCATTTCATTAACTAACATGTTGTAACTGTATAGGTGATAGGTTTAATGGTTCCCCATACTATAAACTAAAAGGTTATTTTAATTTAGTGATATCCTTTAGAGTTGTGATTGGAAGAATAAATTTTGTTTACACAATCAATTATAAATTCATTACTATTGGAAGATAACTCCTTAACACGCGGACATATAACTAATACTTGATTATAATTGACTTAAAGAGTTTACGTCAAGATGTTTGGAAGAGAACATTTTGTAATCACAACACGACAACGTCAGATGGCAAGTTACGTGTGCAATAAACACGACAACGCCGTTCCCACGAGGCAAAGATACATGCATGCATCCTGTGATATGTTTTTTCATCACGCGCAAGCCATGCAACGCTGTCGATTCAGAAAAAATAAGGACCAGAACTGAAGGTGACACAACACAACTGTGTCTGGTTTTTTGGGATTGCCTTCGTCATCCTTGCGTCAACTGCACACTTGCTACTATTGGACCACACTAACAAACACTTCACCAGTATTCACTTCTTTCTTTAACCTTGTTTTAACCAACTTGTTAATCATTTTGTCTCAAAATTTATTTTCATTTTTTTATTTGTTATTTTGAGGTGTTCTTAAATAAATGTCAATTTTGTGTTTTAACTAACCAAAAGAGATTTTAACGTGTATGAATGATATTTGATTGGTAGATGAATATAAGTTATTAGTAATTCATAAAACTTTCTTTAGCCATCAAGGGTAATCTTGAGAAGGTATCTTTGGAGGTCTCAGTTTTGAGTCTTATCATAGATCTTCAGAGGCGAAAATAAATAGAAGCAGGAATAGGGTTTATCCTTAATGCTAAAGTTTGAGATTTGCATACTACCCAATTAGATATCACTGTGTGCTCGAATAACTAACTGCTAACTTGCTGTTTAAAAAGAAAACTCATAAAACTTTGTCAAATTTAAAAGTAAACATTTATTTTGAGACAAAAGGAGAATATTTACTTACATTGTTTTTAGTATGGAATCAATTTTTTAAGTATTTTATTATGTTTTTCTTTCTAATTTTCATTGACTAATCTTTTCGAACTGTACCCTACAGATCCCACAAACTTTGATACTAAAATCATATTACAAAATTATCAATCATTGCCTTATTGGTCCTTGAATAATATGTACTAAATAATTATCATAGAAGTTAAAGGTAAAACGACTTATGTAGTTAAGTATGTTAATAAAAATGGCACTCAACTTCAATATCTTGTAACATTTCGGATCGATTTACTTGTTTGGTTGTAAAATGAGGTACCATTTCAATGATATAGAACTAATAAAAATATGTTTATAGTAGTATGATGTTCCCTTCATATTTCCTTCTTAAGTTTATTCCTCCTTTAAATCTTAAATAACTTGATCAGTTTGAAAAAAACAAAAGAACAAAAAAAAAACAAAAAAAAAAAAAAAAAAAAAAAAAAAAAAAAAAAAAAAAAATGTGACATTTGTGTGTTTAGGGTTGAAAGAGATGTTAGCTAGGAAGTGAAGATCCCGAGGAGAATATATCGAATGAAGAAGTTGTCATTGAATGGAAGCAATGAGAAAATCATGTTTGTCGTTCGTGTAAATTTTTTATATAAAAAAAGGGGTGCATAAAAAGTTAAAAATGTCCAAAATCATAAAATGGTCACATTTATAATCGTATAAAAGAGTATGTAAACATAAAAATTGTGTATAAATAGAAATAATAGAATGAGTTTGTTATTGTTGGGTTTACAAACCCAATCTCACATCGGTAGAATTATAATCTCAAAGTTAACATATAAGTTTGGTGGGCTACTCCTTCTATCACCAATTGGTTTTAGAATGGAACCTCAGTTGGGCTTATATGTTGGACTTGGTGAGATGTTGGGCCATAAGAATCTCACAAGTGGTATCTGAGACAGGTTGGGCCCTGTGATGATGTGGCTGGTGTTTCCCGATTAGACCCCGGTTCGACGGTATTAGTGGATCCCGGTAAACCTTATACCGAAAGGAAGCCGGTAAAAGGCTGTGTGTTCCGATGGTAAAGGTCGGCGGTATGAAAAAGGTGGGATCGTGGCTATAGTCGAAGGGGAGGCCCATGGTGGTTTGGGTTTGAGGGGAGGATTGTTGGGTTTACAAACCCAATCCCACATCGGTAGAACTATAATCTCAAAGTTAATATATAAGCTTGGTGGGTTACTCCTTCTATCACCAATTGGTTTTAGAATGGAACATCAGTTGGGCTTATATGTTGGACTTGGTGAGATGTTGGGCCATAAGAATCTCACAGTTATACTATGTTTTTTCACGTAACTTAAGCATTTAAAGAGACACATCAGTCCGTAAATTGACACAAAATCGCAAGCCAAACAAAGAGTGACATTACAAGACCGGATCGTACTTTGGTATGTATCTCGTTAATGTCTCACTTAACACTCGCATATTCTCGTAATAACAAAAATCTAAATTAGTAATGACTAGATTAGAAATATCTCGACCGTTATTTACAATCTAATCGAGCTCAAACTTATTTCACTTCTTTTGAAACCCTGAAGCTAGCTCCAAGTTATCTTTTATGCTCGTTTTAGTTTTCTTAATAGCTTAAATGCTAATTATACTTTTTATACAAATAGAGTATTTTTTTATGATTTTCTTTCTTTCCATTGACTAATCTTTTCAAAATGTACCCTACATATCCCAATAACTTTGATACCACAATCATGTTACAAAATTATTGGCTGTTGAGCATATATATATGTACTTAAATATTATCAGAAAGTTTAAGTTACAACAACTTCTGCTAAATGTAGCTGGAACTTAAAGACAAACAAAGAAAGTGAAGTGTTGCTTATATAGCAGTATCAATATTTTATAATCTAATAACTAAGGCATAATTTCTAGTTATTGTGCATACTTATGACATCCAGAGTTCAAGAGTTAATTTCTAATCTTCTAATGGTATAAACCTTGTTAAAATAAATAAACTTCGAGTTTGAAAAAAAATAATAAAAAATAAAAAAATGATGGTGTGTGGCAATGTGGGGGACTGGGGGCCTGGGGTGAAAGAGATGTTAGGGGGTGAAGATCCCAATGAGAATATATTGGAGGAAGAAGGTGTCATTGAGTGGAAGGTACGAAGATGTCATGTTAACTTGTCTTTATATATGGAATTTTTACATCAAAAAAGAAAAAAAATAAAAAGGGTTTTTCTAATGTGTGCCCTGGGGGCACACGTTAAGAACACCAAAAGGACAATGGGACCCACGAAAAAGTACATCCGGACCCACACCGGTCCGGATGTACTTTTTCGTGAGGCCCATTGTCCTTTTGGTGTTCTTAACGTGTGCCCCCAGGGCACACATTAGAAAAACCCAATTTATTATTGTCATCTTAGCTTAACGTCAATTTCTATGTGAATAATCAATTTTATCATCAACTTAGTCTAATATTAACACAACTAACATCACCATCAAAATTTACCTCATTTATAAACAAATATATCTCACAAAACGCTCACACGCACTCAAAGTACAATGGACACAACTCGATCGTCCTGAAAACCGAGTTCTCTACAACACCAAAGGACAATGCGTCTTGTGAGCATGGTGTAATAACAAGAACGCGACTTTGGGGGGGGGGGGCTTTGTGTGGGGATAATGCGTCTTCCTCGACCTTACTACCATTAGACTAGCTAATGCTTACATAAAAATATTAAAATCATAACATTTTTATGTTCTTATAGTATAAGAAAGTATTTTAGCATAAATTTGTTCGTAGATAATAATGTAGAAATCGGTTTGTTGGCGTAGAAATAATGTGTGACATGTTGATTACAATACTCTCAAAACCAGACTACTACCCTGATGATTGTATGCAAATGGTTATTAAATCACTCCATCTTTAACTAACACACTTATCACCATCTATTACTTCCTCATTTATTCTTTATTTACATCTCCAATTAACCTACCATCTTCATCCACATTTTCAAATCTCATAAGATTTAAAGAGGTGCATCACGGCCCATAATGTGAGTGCATTAGAGTGCATCACGGAGCATAAAAGTGGTGCATCAAAATCAAAGTGATGCGTTAGAGTGCATCATGGCGCATAAAACTGGTGCATCAAGGCGCATAATGAGTGCATGGCTATGCATAAGGTGTGCATTTCACATAATGTAAAAGTGGTGCATCACGGCGCATAAGGAGTGCATCATGGTGCATTAAGTTCATCACGGAGTATAAGATGTAGATGTAAATAAATTGGCAAATAGCACAAAGCGTATACAATATCATAATGCGCACTTATTAATAGTCGTAAGATATGACATATGTCATGCATCCAACCATTATTTTCGAAAAGTTGATTTTGGTAAAATACATTTGCGCCGTCAATTTTCGTAATAGTATCTAGATGGTTTAGCTAAGAAATTTTCTCCTTAAAAAAAGTATGAAGAAAATATTTTTGCTTTTAAACTCAAGAACTTAAACTTTGTAATGTTTTAAAGAAACAACTTGCTAAACTAAAAAGAATGATGAATAAAGATTAAAAATATATGAAGAAGGTAGCTAGGAGCCTAGGATGGTGATGAAAGAGATGTTAGCTAGGGTGGTGAAGATCCCTAAAAAGTGAAGGAAGGTGTCGTTGAATGGAAGCAATGAAGAGGATGTTATGTTTGTGTAGTACAGTAAAAAAAAAAAGAAGATGAAAGAAGCATCTGATCTCATCAGATCAGATCTCATCCGATCTCTCGTTTGCTTTTTTATTTTTTTGTGTTCTTTAACTTTGTTTTCCTTTGCTTTTTGACTCTGACATATCTCAACTTCTCTTGTCTTCCTGTCCCTCTCTCTACTACTACCACTATCCAACACCCTTTGTCCCACCATATATGTTACTTCTGTGTCTTTCCTCATTTTTGGTCTTTTATAAAAAATAGTATACAAACATTTTAAAATATGTAGCAATCTATGTTCCAATTTGGACCAACTACTAAGCACATGGCCATGGGAATATTATTTATTGGTAACACCTACTTTGTTTGGACATGATCCAAATTGGTTGATGAGAGTTTAAGAACTAGAAAGATGTCGACATCTAGGGTGCTAAGTATTCATGGCTGATAGACCGAGTCAAAATCAAGTTTAGGTCGGCGAAAATTTGATAAACTAATGATCATACATCAAACTTTCAATTATGATTATCAGGCATCAGCATTTTGAATGTGCACCTCTACTTTAACCCTATCATTAACCTATATGTATCCCAAAATGAGATATTTGGAAGAATATCTTAAACCAAGATTGGATTGAGACCTAAATAAATTTACACAGGTAAGATTAAACTAAGAGGATTTTTTTATTTACAGAAGAGGTTAAATGGATAGAATGAATTGAAATTTGATTGATGAAAAATATGCTATGTGTTTAATTTAAATTTTATTGACAAGAAGTGAGATGAAATTCAAAGCCATTTTGGGCCTTATCTGGTTTAGATTTGGAAATTTGTTTATTTGCATGGTTTATTTCATGGGCCTTAATCGTTCTGCTTTATTTTTAGATAGGCTGAATTGCGTGGATCCTTTCATGGGCTTTAACGAACCTTTCTTGTTCTTAACTGGGTTTCTTCATAACCAGGTCTTGGTTATAACTGGATTCTGGATCCAAAAGGAAATTTTATTATCTCCTCAACAAAAACTTTTTGACTAGAGTAAATTTCATAAATCGTCCCTGTGATTTAACGGGTTTAACGGATTTGGTCCCTCGAAAGAATTTTTCTCGGATCCTCTCCCTGTGGTTTAACCTCGTAACGGGTTTGGTCCCTCTGGCTAACACTCGTTACTTTATCCCGTTAAGTGGTGTCACGTGACTATCACGTGAGGGGTATTTATGTACTTTCACGCTTGGCGCTCTTTTGTATCATTAATATAGCGGGGCAGGGATTTATAACACACTTCATCCCCAAATTATTTCACCCACCCACTAAACTAATCTGATTAAACCCTAAACCTAAACCTAGAATTTGTTAATCCCTTGATTTTGGTAGCAAAATCAACAATGTTGTGTCAATGGAGGGTTCAAAAAAAGGGAGAAAAAGCAAACCCCTATGTAGATTATCGTAAGTGTTTATCAATTAATAACATTTGGTTTTAATGATTAATATTGTAGTTGTAATTAATATTTTTAACAGGTAAATTCCCTACTGTTTTTTGTCTTAAGATTTACCATGGAAGAGCCTTCACAAGTCCTCCTAAGATAAGGTACAAGGGTGGGAAGGTAAATTGGGTTGATGATATTGATGCCGATTTATTTTCTGTTGTTGAAGTTAGTAGCATGATGGAAGAGTTAGGTTATGAAAATGCATCAATGGCCTATTATTATAAGAAACCTAACATTGATTTGGACAATGGCCTGACAAAATTAGAGATTGATAAAGATGTTTTGGATTTGTTGAATTATGTTGATAAGTACAAGGTTATGGAAGTATTTGTTGACCACTCTGTTTCTAAGGAACCCAAAAGTGTTGATGAGGGTATGGGTATTGGTCAGACCACTCAACCAAAGGATCAAGATAGTTTAGGTGATGATGATAATGATGTAGAAGTTGATGTAAGTGAGGATGAGTGGTTGCAGAATACATTAAAGAAGTTGCCTAGATTGTCTAAGGATGCTAAGAAAGACTTAGGGCAGTCTAGTAGGAATAAAAGCATGGTTGTAGAGGTTATTAACAAGGGTGAAAATGCTAAGGAAGATGGTGCAGGGCAGTCTAGTAGGAATAAAAGCATGGTTGTAGAGGTTGTTAACAAGGGTGAAAATGCTAAGGAAGATGGTGCAGGGCAGTCTAGTAGGAATTTAAGCATGGTTGTAAAGGTTGTTAAGGATGTTGAAAATGCTAATGTAGATGGTGCAGGGCAGTCTAGTATGAATGAAACAATAGTTGTAGAGGTTGATAAGGATGATGAAGATGTTAATGAAGATGGTGCAGACATTTCAGATAGTGAACAAGGTTCAAATACTGAGAAGGATTTAGATAGTGAAGAAGGTTCAGATAGTGATGACTCTGAATTCATAGTTGATGAAGAGCACATGATTGATGATGCAGAGGTTGATATGGATGAATTTTACAGGAACACAGATGGTAATGTAGAATGGATTGGATGCACAGACATTACAGAAAAGGTAACTGTTGTTGATGATGAAACAGTTGATGAAGTTGATCATGAAGCTTTTGATAGTTTGAGTGAATCAGACGATGAAGTTGGACAGTTAAAGGTAAGTATAATGTCAAAGATGCTGGACAATTAAAGGTAAGTATAATGTTATTTTGCAAAATTCATAGTAGAATGTTAAACACTTGTTTAAAAAGTTAGGGTAACTAGACATTGTTGTACTTGTTATAGGTTGTTTGGAATGGTGGTGACCTGTATCAGGCTACTTGTCCCTGGGGATCACAGTATGTAGTTAATATGAAGGACAAAGTTTTTAGTTGTAGAAAATGGGAGATTAGTGGGATACCCTGCAAACATGCAGTTGCAGCCATATGGGATATGGCTAGCAATGGAGTAGAAATAGCAATACCTGAGGCTTATTGTAATCCATGTCATTGGTTGATAACTTGGAAAGAGATGTATAGGTTTAAAATTAATCCTGTGGAAGGTCCTCATTCCTGGCCAAAATCAGATTCTCAAACTATTATAGTCCCTCCAGTGTACCACAAACAGATTGGAAGGCTAAGGAAGAAAAGGAGAAAGAGTGCAGCTGAACTTGCTGATGCAATGGAAAAGAGTGGAAAGCTAACAAGGGTTGGTAAGAGTGTGACTTGCACTTTGTGTAAGCAGGTTGGTCACAACAAAAGGACCTGCAAATCTAACAAGAATGTTGGTGGTTCACAACAAGGAGCACAGAATGTTGGTGGTTCACAACAGGCTGCAAATTGTGGTGCCATGGGTTCACAGTCTACAAAAGATGGTGCAATTGGTACACAAGCTTCAAGTACAAGAGTTAGAGTACATCCTTCAGTACTATATCTATCACCAACAAAAATGACAAAGACAAAGGTTGCTAATAGATTATCTTAAACTTGTAATGTTATGACTTGGCTAAGACTTTGACAGTCAATGGGTAATATGTATTGAAATTGTGACTTTTATGAAAGTCACTGTTTTGTTGTGTTATTTGTTGTGTTTTTCTCAGTATTTGAAAAATGTTTTTTTTTTTTCTTTTTTTTTTTTTTTTTTTTTTTTTTTTTTTTTGCATTCATTAAGTTATTAACTACACATACCAACCAACCACATTTTCAATGGTTAACATGGTTAAGACTTTGAAAGTCTTTTGGTCAAGCTCAGAAGTTAGTAACTTCATCAGGGTTTTAATGTTTTCACAGTCAAGTTGAGACTACATATCTACCAAGCCTTTAATAACATTTACTTTTACCTAGAGTGGTGTGTTTCTATCTTATTTAAGTTGACAACAACCTGCTCACACATTAGCACATCAAACTCTTTCAACACAATATACTACTTCCATCTCAGTACTAACAATGACTTCCAAGCCGGATGTAATTCAAATATCATCTGATTCATCCTCACTCGTGTCAAGTGACAGTGGTTGGAGTAATTATTTTCCTCCAAAATCAACTGCTACAAGCTCTGTTAAGAAAAAGGGGCATGCAAAGAAGGTTGACTCAATGACAAACAAAGGTTCAACTACACAAGGTGTGTCAAAGAAGGCTACATTGTCACACACTGCTGCTATTCCATCTCAGTCTCTCACTGGTAAAAGAGTTCAAGTCCTAGGCCTTGCCAATGAGAAAACTTGGGAAGAAATCAAAGCAAAGCAGTTTGGGGTAAAAAAACCACCAAGTGGCACAGGACCAAGTGCAACCAATAAAGGAAAAGGGAAAAGGACCATGGGCTAAGTTTATGACTTTCTAATGTCTTTTGTTTACTATGTATGTTTCTACCTTTTGATGCTACTTTAACAGCTACTATGTAATCAAAATATGCATCTATGTATGCTCCTAATAACAGTTGTTTCTCAAGCTGAAAATGCATTTTTTCATTCATCTTAAAGCCAAAATACAACTTGAAATACAACTTCACTAACTGCTAAACTACCCATTACCAAAATACAACTTGCTAAACTAACCATTACCAAAATACAAACTGATAACAAGCATAACCTACTTCCTAAACACCAACTGATAAAGAAAGAAAAACACCCAACTGATAACCAACAACTTCTTGAGTCTTTTAGCTTCAACAGTTTTTCCTTGAACTTCTCCTTGTAGCCTATTCATTGAATTTAATAAACCTGGTATGATTTGGACAGCCCTATCACACATAGGAGGATCATACCAATCTATTATCCCATGGCTTGATACCTATTATTGAGAAAATTAATTAGGTCAAATTGGGGTTTTTTTTTAATTAACACGAAATGTAAGAACTTACTCTTTTACCACAACAATAAAATCTTCTACCAGGGTTGTATGGAGTCCATGATGTTTTGATTATGGCTGGTGTTCCACATCGATTGCATCTCACCATGGTTGATGATTATGTGTGCGTGTGTTTGAATTTTTTGTTTATGTTGATGAAACACTGGTAAAACATACATATATAAGTCAAATCAAGCGTGAAAGTACATAAATACCCCTCACGTGATAGTCACGTGACACCACTTAACGGGATAAAGTAACGAGTGTTAGCCAGAGGGACCAAACCCGTTACGAGGTTAAACCACAGGGAGAGGATCCGAGAAAAATTCTTTCGAGGGACCAAATCCGTTAAACCCGTTAAACCACAGGGAGAGGATCCGAGAAAAATTCTTTTGACTATTAACTTTTTCTAAACTCTAAACTTATTCCAGTTTTTTTTAATTATAATCAATTGTTTTACAATTAAAAGTTCTCTATTTATATTTTGCATTACTGGTCATATCGGAATGGTAATTTCGCCCTCTTAAATTCAAGTAAATATATATAAATGTTTATTGATACTTTATTATACAATTATCATAGTTAAAAAATAATAATAATAATAATAAAACTAAAAAAAAAAAAAAAAAAAAAAAAATGCATAGTTAAACATCGTCGAATTTGACCAGGGATTTAACCAGGCTTCGTTTTCGGATTGACAGATCGCTTAGAGACTAACAAGTTTATGCGATCCTTAAACAAAGTTGACATGACTTTCTTTTGCCTTGATTTTGTTGTGTAAATTTTTTTTAACAATAATAAAAAAAAGAAAAATAAAATAAAATCATGCACATCACTTCCGTTTGTTTGGAATTATTATCCGTTATTTAATTAGAAATGAGTAAATTGTATTTTTAGTCCCTGTGGTCTGGCCAAATTACATGTTTGGTCCTTATCCTTCTGAAAGTGCAACAATAGTCCTCATTTTGAACTTTGGATTGCTAATTCAGTCCCTAAGTTGATGTCAAATGACCAAATTACCCTTGTTTTCTTCCTTTTCTCTTGGGGGTAATTTGGTCATTTCATATCAACTAAGGACTGAATTTGCAATCCAAAGTCCTAATGGGGACTAATACTGCACTTTCGAAAGAACAAGGACCAAACATGCAATTTAGCCAAACCATAAGAACCAAAAATGCAATTTACTCGTTAGAAATTTATGAAGAAACAAATAATCTTTTATATAACGGTATTTAACTGCCACTTTCTTCCCGCCATTTTCTTTTCTGCATCCACCAAAATCGTAACGATTTCTTCTCCGATCACATCTTCCACACCCGATCATCAACAGTTGTTGTTTGACAGCGGCGCTTGGCGGTCGCCACCCCAAGCGCCGCACTCGTCCATCCAAACCCCGTCCCAAACCATGGACGAAACCGGTGCCATACTTCCTTACAACGAACCATTTCAACACCGTCTCCAAGAATTCGAACACTTTCTTATGAACGATGAAAACGATACTGTAGTACCAAGTACATCACAACCAATAAACCCTCTCATGGGTGATGATGATCCACTTGTGGACGATTCGTTTATTCTTAACAACGACTTATTTGATGAGGGTAATTTGCAAACAAACACGACTCCGGTTAATGATGAAACAAACGTTGGATCGACTGAATTTGGAAACCCTATTCATCTTTCATCTTGGCCATTACAAGTGCCTCCTTATACTTGCAGTTGTTGTCAAAATCTTAGAGAAATTTCGCATAGTAATGGTTCGTTTTTGTCTTATTTTTGTTGTTTAAATTTCATGGGCCTAATTAACATCTTTTAAGCGTGTATATGGTTTTTTAAGGTTTCACTTTTTTTGTTAGGTGTTGATATCACAAAACTTGAGATTCATGGAAGACTTGGTGTGATTAGTCATGCTATTCTTGAAAAGTATAGTGCCGATTTAACAACGAACCAAACTCATGAATACAAAATGTTTGAGTAAGTTTAAGGTCAATTAACGGAATGCCGTTTTATATCAGTTTTTGGATTATAATTTGATGGTTTATTTTGTGGCAAGTTTTTCCAAGGAATCTATAGTTAGAGTGAAGGAGTTTCTCGTGAAATACTGTAATGAACGGAAAGCGAATGGCTACATAATGTTGCAAGATCCACTTTCTTCATTTTATGAAGCTGTTTGTGTTGGGTTGGATTGGGAGGACAATACTGTGACCGATGATCTCATTCCTGACCTTTTTCCTGACGATTCAGGTTTCATAATGTTCAGTCTATAACAGCTTATTTGGTTATTGTGTTTGACATTGCATTTTGAAAGTGCTTATCTGGCTCTTGTATTTTGTAAGTCAAGGGTAATCCGAAGCTAATATTTGCGTATAGTAAAATTTATACGGTATCATTTGATCGTTTATGGTTAAATTAACAGAACCAAACTGATTCTGATTATGGCGATTTTACTTGTAAATCCTTAAATAATACGGTGAAATAATTTGTTAGTTAAACACATGAAGTACTTGATTGCATGATTATCAAAACTTCACACAACACCAAAAAAATCGACAAAGGTACATCAAACACTATGTGACAAACTATATTATTTGATTACGAGGATCTCATACTTACATAATCACTTCGAAACAAATGATAAGCACGCCACTTTATGGTTTAACCAAGATTTTATAACTAACATATGAACTCGTCATTATTATTAAATAGGTGAACATCAAATGATCCAAATACCAGAAGTGGAGACTAGTGGAGCAAGATCTCGTAACAGGAGCACTCTTTCAATCCAGGTTCTTCATATTAAATCAATATGATAAAGTAAATTAGTACTATATGATTTATTCGAATTGATATGATTTTCTTACGTTTCAAGCAGAGGGAAAGAACTGGAAAACTTACGATGAAAGATCTATCAGTCTACTTCCATATTCCCATAGAAGCGGCTGCTAAGAAAATAAACTTTTGCCCGACTGTAATCAAGAGAGTTTGTCGAAAGCATGGACTGTCACGATGGCCATACAGAAAGGTTCGACCATCCTAGCACATGTGACATTTTATGTAATAACCATAGTTGTCGATTTTGTCTCATTTTCATATTACATACTAATATATTGTCCCTAATAAGTCTAACGAGTAAAGTAAACATTAGCCAAGTGTTGAAGGTCACCTATAACATTGTTTTCAATCTGTAAACCTTATAAATCATTTTTTTCACCAATAAATTCCTGTTTTGACTTATTACCAAACTCATATCACTTGCATTTTTGTCACGTCGAACAATAACTACTTATGATTTACGAGTTAACATTTAATTTTTGGAAATGTAGATATGTTCAATCGAGAAGAAGATATCGATGAGAGCAACATATCTAACTTCAGTTGATGTTGAAGAACGAGGTCGTGCTCAAGTTGAAATTGACACACTTAGAAAAGAAATCGCAGATATTTATTCAAGATACAATGCTTAGTTTACATGAAAATCATCAGAATCCTTAAGTATACATATATACTCATACTTTATGATAAGTTAATGTACAGTTTAACTTTTGTTTTTTTGTCAAAAGTTCAAACAAAGAAAACAATAACTAAGAAAGCCGGCTGCTTTAATTTAAAAAACAAACAAGAAGTACCCTCAATATCATCTTCATCCACAACACCAAAAATCCATATCCTTGAATTGCCCGTACATATATATGTATATATGCATAAACACACAAACATATGTTTATACAGATTCCATCATGAAATCCAATGAAATGAGCTATTCTCAAACATTGGTTTGTGTTAAACAAGTGAAACAAGAAGTGGTTGAAGAATGGGATGATTCCATGCCATTACCAGGAGACATTATCGAAGGTATTGCTCCTGCGGATGGTTGTACTCTTGAAGGAGTTGAGGATAAGTTTTTTGTACCGACTAAAGGGAAATCGGAACTTAGGTCGCTATTGGGACGGATTAGCAAAAGAAATGCAGATGGTTTTGTTTGGTTGAAGGTTAGAAGGGGTGATCAAATGGTGAATATGCGTGTTTGTGCTGTGCAAGAAAAGCGGTTTAGGCTGCAAAGAAAATTCAGTTTTCGAGCTGTGTCAAATGAGAAACATGTTGCCGTTTTAGATGACTTGGATTTTGATCAATACACTGAACTTCAAGGTAGATTATATTCTTATTTACCAAAACTAGCTATCTGTCCTTTTCTAAGTTTGTACGTTTGGTCTTTTCCTTCTTTTTGGAACATTGTGCAGAAATGAGTAGGAAATCAGTGAACATAGTGTCACGAGGATTTAACCAAGAGGCAATAAAGTACAACTGGAGGAGGAAGGCAGCAACATATTTGCCCGACCATCGGTCTACAGTTGTTAGTTCCATCCTTTTCAGGCCTCTTGCAAATGAGCACGATGTCGATTCCATAACTAGTAGAGCCATGGCTTGGTTTTCGGCTGCAGTTTCTTCAGGAACACCTATTGTATTTGTTAACATCCAAACCGAACAAATCATTTCCTCGGTACTTTCTTGGCATTTTTACCCTGATTAGTTCAGTATTGTTTTACAGTTTTTATTTTATTTTATTTTATTTTTATTTTTTTTATTTTTTATTTTTTATTTATTTTTCCATAAAATACCAATATGATTTTTAATTTTCCATATGAAAACATTTTTCTACCTTTTTACCTCTGATTTTTCAGGATAATTGTAATTCAACTAGATTTCCAACACATGGAGTAAGGTTATGGTTTTTGCCGGGAATAGAAGAAATTCCAATTGAACTGATACCAGAATCAGGAGCAAACAGATTTGGCTTAGATATCAAAAGAACTGATGAGGTAACATTTATACTTTTCCGCGTGCTAGGGGTATTTTCGTCATTTTGTATACAAGCACCGATATAATAAACAAAACACATATGCCTAAAAATGTGACAGGGTTTCGTGTGCCTTTACGCGGTAACCAAAGACTCAGCAGCTGATCGTGCAGGTTTGAGACAACTATTTAAGAACTCTACTGAAACAGGACATATGGTTGTGTTATCGCGGTTAGAAGGAAAAAGTGTGATGCCCACAATGGTAGGTTCAGATGGTTTATTACATTGTTGTGACAATAATGACATAAGGGAGACTCTTGTTGGGGCTTTGGATCAACTTGAGACCATACAACTTCATATAATGTCATGGCCTACGACACAAAGTGGCTCAAGAACACAACTTGTTGGTGCCGAGACTCTAAGGCCTCCAATGTCGTGATCATATGTACAATCTACAAATCAAATTATGTTGCACATTACATTCTTAATTATAATAAACTGATAGTGAATCTCAAACTCTAAATATGTTGATAATATAGAGTGCTACTCAAAACTCTATTAGTACATTTTGCTTATTTCAATACCTTAATGTTGCTATATATTTGAATCAAAATAAAAACATATAAAAAAATCTGGAAAATCTTGAAAAAAAAAATGTAAATGTTGAATTTAGAGATCTTCCAAAGGCTATAATTGTTCTGACATTCTTTGATTTCTTGGCACCTCTTTTGGACCTTTTGTTTTGATCCATTTTCTCTCTTTGTTGGGCTGGTGATTTAGGTCCAGTAGCGGCCCTGTTTATATTAAAAGGACACCATTTTCAGATTTTCAGATTTTTTTTTCAAGATTTTCCAGATTTCTTTTGAGTCTGGTTTCACTTTTAAGTCTGTGTGATGGTGAGTCTAAACCGAGTGTATTAGTTGGTCAAAATAGCCAGAAATCATAGTTTGAAGAAATGCTAACATCATAAAAGGAAAAAAAAAATGTTCATATTTGAGGACTTGTGGTCAGAGAAGATATTTTGTCTAATTTCAATGAAACAACACTATACATTCATTTTTCTCCTATACTATAGTTTGATATCATTAAACAAACGGATTTGTGCCTTAGATATTACAATGAGCCAAAGAAGATAAACTATCTGCTCACATGTGTCTGATTTCCATAGCTTTATCTTTATTGATAGTTAGGCGTAATAACATGATCATTTAGATTATAAAGGAAACCAATTAGGTGAGATACTTTTATGTGGTTTTGACATTATGGTTACAGATTGACATTGACAACATAACCAATGATGCATTTTCATTGTTTGCTCAATATTGCCCATATAATGATAGGATCGATATTCTCTAATGTTATATGTTCTTTTCATGTTATTGATACTGTGAGAGCAAGTAAAATAATCGGTCCCTTGAAATTGTTTCGATTAGTGGTGACCTTTTTTATTATTATTATTATTATTATTATTATTATTATTATAATAGAAACCAACACTTTTATTAACAATAAATAAGATTTTTACAAGAAATTGGTAGGGAGTCGAGAAACCAACTGGGCCCCCACACCTCTAGCAATAGCGAACATAAGATGATAACTTAAGAGGATCTTTATCGATGATGATAATGTCATAATACCATTGATTCCATATACATTGATGACGTATAGTTTATATATGGGCCACGAGCCCATATAATAAACATTACTAAAGCCAATAACCACCATGCGTGGGCTATTACAACTTGGGCCGCATTAATAATGGGATTGGGCTCACGTAGACCCAAACCCAATTTAACTATATACGATAAAGATAAGGATCTCCTATTTATGGAATAGATATCCTTAACCCGGATAAGCACCACGTGTGCGAAACGTAAGGAGCACGAACCCTACAAGGATTTTGCGCCTATATAAGGAACGACACAATTCTCATTAAAGGTACGATTCACAAACCCTAAAACTCTTTACGAGAACCCTAAACCGATTACTTACTCTCACGCCAGAGTCTAATCGTGGGAGACAATCCCACGATAAGTCTAACGGTGTTGTTTATTTTCTTAGTGCGCAGGTTTCAAGCATTAAGAAGCGAATTGGTACGAAAACAAGAGCCCAAATCAAGAACGCCCAACTTTTGTATCAACAAGTGGCGCCATCCGTGGGACGCGTACTAAGAACTAAGAAACTAGAATGACGAAGAATAAAAATTCAAGCCAGCGGACTCCGCAGTTGGAAAAAAGACGTGACCCCCAGAGGAAGAATCAACAAGATTCGACCCCTAGGCAGGCTGCTGGGACAACCAGCGCACCTGGTCACCAAGAGGCGGGAACAACCCAACCTCATCAGTTCACGGCCAACTTTACCTTGGCGGTAAGGTATCTTGAGGAGAAGAAGGAGGAGCACTTTGCGAACATTGCTGAGTTCAAGGTGCGTATGGAGAAGATTGTTCAGGTGCAGGAGGAGAAGCTGCACGGCCTGAGCATAGACTATGATGAGGAGTTATACCCTCATCTGATGTCTACCATAGCTGAGCGCACTGCACCACCTGCGCTCAGCTATGGTAGACATCAGATGAGGGTATAACTCCTCATCATAGTCTATGCTCAGGCCGCGCAGCTTCTCCTCCTGCACATGAACAATCTTCTCCATACGCACCTTGAACTCAACAATGTTCGCAAAGTGTTCCTCCTTCTTCTCCTCAAGATACCTTACCGCCCAGGTAAGGTTGGCCCTGAACTGAACTGATACATATATTTTTTGCTAACTATTGATTAAGTTAGCTCACAACCTTACTTTTAGTTTCAATTGACATCTTGTGCTGACCTCTTAAAGTGCATATGTAGCACTCATAACCTAATTGATTTCCCCTTACCAAAAGGATGGTTTATATTCTGTTTGTCACAAAGACTATAGACTTTTAGCTTAGTGGGAGTAACAGGGAATGTGATTGCGGGTTTGAGTTAAATGATCGATCAAGAGAACAAGAGGATGATGTGTTGCTTATGTGATATAAGATTTATTTCTCAGCTTTTTCTGTGTAATTAGTTAACTTTGATTTATTTATTTTTAATAAGATGATTTCATAGCTACTGTAAAAAACCTATATTGAAATGGTGACAAATTGTTATATTCAGTTGCAACATTGCTCGTTCAAAATAAAAGTTGTAACATTGCAACCATAGTTTGACCACGCCCATAGCATACATTTGCAATATATCTACTCGCCGCATTTCAAAAAGGGTCATGTACCTCTATAAAGTTTTGTATAAAATAGTCAAATGGAAAATCCAAATGCATTAAACTTTATTTTATAATGTGTGTAAAATGAGTAATTTAATTAAGGTTTTGCTAAACACTACCAACTAGTCAATGTTTAAGCCACATTAAATAATTTGTTTTTTCCATGTTTAAAGTAATTAAGCATTTAATGCATAATAAATGAAAAAAATTAACTTAAATATATGCGATTTTTGATTTAATAAAGTCTAAATTTCTTTTTATATTCATATTAAACATTGCTCAATTGGTATTGTTTAGCAAAACCCAATTAATTATACCTTAAAATAAAAAGAGAAGTCAAATGGAAACTCCAAATGCATTAAACTCTCAATTTAGTTTATTAAAGATATTTTTAACATAATTGTTACAAATAGGTATCTATATATGGTCCATGGATCAACAGATCCAACCATCTTACAAGCTTCATCCATAAGTTATCCTTTTATCTTGTTTTTTTTAAAATATTAGTTTTTAACTACCATTTTTTATTAGCTATCCAATAAATCAAGAACTACTATTTTTGTATAACATGAAAGCTGTATATCTCTTTTAAATAAAAACAACGTGCTATAATATCTGTACTTTGATTTTTAGATTGTGTTTTGAAGATATCAAGATAGAGCACGTGGTACCCACAAGACATGTTAATAAAGCCCACTGGGTCACACCCACTGGTTATTTACACAACTTGAGGTTTGGCATATTTGCATATAATCCCACAACTTCTGTCTAATTACCAAATTGTCTTCTACATGGGACTAGTTTAAGCTACAATATGAAGAAGTTTTTTATGTTAACTAGCTTTTAATTCTTTTGGAAAAGGAGTAACTTGCGAAAACTGTCCATGTGATTTAGCTAAATTGCAGATGCAATTCTTACGACTTTGAAAATGAATGTACAGCTTTTGTGAGAAACTTTAGCGTGTAATTACTGTTCATGGCATAAGAACATGTGAACTTTGAAAGTGTGTTAACAGTCTTTGCTAAGAACGATAATTGCACACCAAAATTCAGCCACATGACTGCACCTATACTTTCGGATTTATAAGGATTGTGTCTATAAAGTTTGCAAAAGAACAAACGGATTTAACAATTTAGTAATGTCGAAAAAAGTTAATGAAAACCAACAATTGATGTTGTAAAGTTATGAATACAATATCACTCCTCACTAAAGAGGTAATTTCTATAGGGAAATTTGCATCTCAAATAAAATTTGCAACCGAGTTGAAAGCAAGATGTGCCACATGATGAGCAACACGATTATATGTAACAGGGATTCAAGAGAAATGCAAATTTAGATGGCGTGCCCAAGCTTTAATGTCACCAACAATAGCAGCAAGAGACCATGGAGGATCACATTCTGTTGAAGCAAGAGAGATAACAATCTGTGACTCAGACTCTATAATAGCACCATCCCACCCTTTCGTCATTGCAAGACTACAGGCTCTGCGTAGAGCTATAAGTTCGGTGGTTAATGCTGAAGAAACATGCCATCTTTCTCCAAGACATAAAAGTAGGGCCCTTTTATCATTTCGCAGCAACTCCAACATATCCTTGATTTAGTTTAAATGCTTCGTCGCAATTAAGCTCCAGTGTGTTTAAAGTAGGGGGGATCAACTCAGGTGAACTATCTTGAGAGGAGTCATTTAGAGCTGACGGATTAGAATCTAATTCGTGTGAAAGACTCTTGTCCGCTTCATGTATCATAACATTAGCGGCCGAAATTACTTGAAAAGGGCAAGGGTGAGTGTGTTGGAATATGAATCTGTTTCTGGACTTCCAAATGTTCCTGAGATAATGGCAATCGACCCGAGTAACCTCTTAGATTCTGACTTTGAATTAGTGATGTCTAAATATAGCATAGTGACTTGGTATGTATCATTTCCGTATCTAACATAGATGTTTTTCTTTTCTTTTATTTTGTGTTTGTTTTTCATGTGTAGAACACTTATTATTGGAAATTGGGTTTTTCTACATAAAAGGGCGAAAGACTCACAAAAATGGACTTAGAGATTCATAAAATATGTATTTTTGTGTGTCCTTTAGTACCTTTTAAGTATTTTTTGTCCTTTTTATCTTGTGCCTTAGGGCACAAGATAGAAAAACCCTTGAAAATTATATACATAAACATTTCTTGTTAGTTTATATTCTTTTTAACAAATTTTAGTACCTGATCTACTTAGTCACAACTTCATCGAAGATATATAGACAAAGAAAATATATATATTACAACTTATAAAATGTTATGTACTAAAATGTAAATATTCATTGCTCTAAGACTTCAAGTAGGTCTCATGCAAAAGACAAAAACTATAAGAAGATAATTCCAAATGTGATTCCCTTGCACTTTCCCAAACCAAGGGCAATCGCCAGCCAGTCACAACAAACACAAAGACCACTTTATGGCTAGACCGCCTAGACGTCCTAGGAAGTTGACTTGGTTATCGTTTGATTTTGAATTAACTGCAAAATTAGTTTGATCGGAACTGCTTCACATTATCGGCACATAATCATTTAAAAGATCACTAAACCTATAACTTTTTAGATGTTATGATTACGAGCAAACTCAACATCATACTATCTTAAAAAGAATTTAGACTTTTAGAAAAAAAAAAAAAATACTTAAGCATTGCAAGTTCTTAAACTAAAAGTACAACTAATTAAAACACATTTTCAAACATTAAATACAATTACAAGTTATTAAGCTAAAAATACAACTAATTAAAACACATTTTTTAACATTCAATACAATCTTTAAATAGAAATACTTAAAATTCGGCATTACAAGTTTTTAAGTTAAAAGTACAACTAATTAAAACACATTTACTAACATTAATAAACTGGTCAATAAATACAATTAATGCAGTTATTAAAACACCCCTTATATAAGAAATACAAATTATCAAGAATATTGTACAACCAACTTCTTAAACACAATTCTTACATTAAATGTCACTAATATAAATAATAAAGCACATTATACAAATATTCAAGCTCGAATGGACAACGGGTCAAATGGGCTCGAGCCTGAATGGGCACGGGCCAAACGGGCTCGATCTCGAACGAGCACGGGCCAACGGGCTCGAGCGCGAAAGGTTTACAACTCTTAGCTATCACTTTTTTCTTTTGATGTCGTTAACATTTATATTTGGGTATCCTCCGCTGCAACGCGCGGGTACCGTACTAGTCTAGGGGTGAGCATCTGGCCGGAACCGATCCCGTCCCGACCCGGCCCGACGAAGCCCGATCCCGATTGTGGCCGGAATTCTAAACCGACTCCCGATCCCGATTGTGTTCGGTTAGTCGGTATTGGAGTCGGTCGGTATCGGTTAGTCGGCATCGGTCGGAATTAGCTTGTTATTTCTCGGTTTTCATCCCATCCGACCCGATCCAGTCCCGACCCGACTCCCGAGCTCGCCGGAAATGCAAACCGACTCCCGACCCGTTTACTAGTCAGGATCGGAATCGGGCCGGCGGTTTGGTCTGGATCGGGCCGGGAATCGGGCGGCGGGCGGTTTTGCTCAGCCTTATACTAGTCAAACAAAAAATATAAACATACTCCACTTTAAATAAACATACCTAAAATTTAAATAAAAAATATTCACAAACAAAAAAAAAAATAATAATAATAACCTCCCTCCCCTCAAACTTTTTCTTGAAATTTGTTATGTGATGCGCACAAACAAAGAATGACAAAAATCCCACCACTATGCGTGGTGGTGGGTTTCTGCTATGAAGGATGACGCATAGTGACACCACCGCCGATGGTCCACCACCATCCATAGTACCCAACACAATAAATTAGCACGACTTTATTATTATTATTATTATATATATATATATATATATATATATATATATATATATATATATATATATATATATATATATATATATATTACAAACTTCATTAGCGAAAAGCGCTATTAGTAATTATTTGCTACAAACTTAACTTTGAAAGTTATGTATAACAAATTTGATATGCACAATATCACTTAACTTCAATGACAACAACATGATATAATTGCTATCTCTCGCAACTGTCGTGGTCGAAATTAAATTATTGTAAAACTATTTTATGATAACAATCAAAATCAAAAATCTCAAACTTAAGAGAAGTTTAAATTAGCTTACTTTTGCGACGTTTAAGCTTGCCCAAACTCGATAAATCTCACTTTCTTAACTTACGGATTTACCAAGTTTGATATCATAAACTTAGGGGTTGTTTAATTTCTTTTGAGTGGGGATGAAAGTGGGCCAAAAACTCTTAATTCTTTTTAATCGGAAGACTTGCCAAAGCCTCTCTTTTCTCTTTAAGAGGGTAATATATGAATCTCTTTAAACCCCTTAATTAGTAAACAACCCTTTATATAAGCTACTGCAAAATTTCAAATTGATTAACTTACAAGACTAATGAAAAAATGTTTATAGTAACAATGTTTTATCACAAAAGATTTAAAGTTTAAATCTCACAATTTACACGTTTCTCGATGTTTAAAAAAATTACTAAGTCTGTCAAAAATTATTTTAATTAAATAAAGTAAGCATCAAATAAAAACTCATGATAATTAACCTCAAGCATAGTTAATTTAAAAAAAAAAAAAAAAAAAAAAAAAAAAAAAAAAAAAAAAAAACCCCTCAAAGTGTAGTAATGATGGGTGCACCACTAAAGGTGTGACTACCACCACATGCCAACTTCATTACCCATTCTCTAATCACACACCTCTACCACCACATGCCAACTTCATTACCCATTCACTAATCACACGTTAGCCTCCATTCTTTGCACTGGTTTGGTGGGTGTATTTCATGTTTTGTGTTTATCAGATATATTATGAGTATTTTTGTATAAAGTACAATATTTTTATTTATTTAGTTTGATGATCACCATTACACTTTGGGCTGTCATTCGGGTTGTACTGGCCGGGTTCGGATCAACTCGGGTCTGGTCAACTCGGGTCAAGCCTGCAAAAAAATACCCGAACCCGACCCTATTTAGAACTCGGGTCAACTCTGGTCGGGTCAATTCGGGTTTCGGTCAACTCGGGTCGGGTCAATTGGGTCGGGTCAATTCGGGTTCTGGGAATCGGGGTCAACCCGAGTATTTTTAAATTGTAAAGTGTTAGTTTAGCCGGGTTAGTCGGGTTCAGGTCTGGTTGAGGCTAAAAAAACATACCCGGACTTGTTTAGAACTCGGGTCAATTCAGGTTGACCCGATTGACCCAAATATAATTTTTGACTCAATTAACCTGACCCAAATTAACTCGGGTCAGGTTCGGGTCGGGTCAGCCCAAATAACACCCCTGATACTTGTCACATTATTACCTCTAGTTTTAACCGGCGGATAAAAGTACATTTGTAAATCCACCTCGAAAGACGAACCCGACACGTGCGAATAAAAACATGATCCATAAAACCATCGTGCACCAGACTGAAATCCATTAACGCCACCCACTTTCACACAGTCACACACACACTTGTAGACAACCAATTTTCCTCTTTATATTTAAACCTTAATCACACCTCAATTTAATCCAATCCAATCCATGTTCTCTCTCATAATCACCCTCTAATCACACCTCCGATGATCCCTTTCTTATTCTCAACCAACCCATTAATCTGTTATCACAAACGCAAAAAATTCCCCTTTTTATTAGCCTTATTTAGCTCAAGTTAGATCAAAAGTGACAACTTTATTAGTTTATTCAAATTTCTGCGATCTGGGTTTTGTTTATTGATTGATTTAACATCTGGGTTTGGTTTTTTAGCTGATTTTACGTTAGTTTTAAGGTGTTAAAATTAGTGGTTTTGTTGGGTAAGTTGACTTGTAGATAAGGTGTTTGATAAAAGTCCTCACTAAGATCATTAGTTTTTGATATTTGAAAAGTGGCGAAAATGAGCTTAGGAGTGGCAGAAGATGATTCTGGGACGGAGATTCATCTGCCAGCTGATATCGATTGGGAGATGTTGGATAAGTCTAAGTTTTTCTTCCTAGGTGCAGCCTTGTTTTCGGGTGTTTCGGGTACGTTATACCCGACTGTGGTGTTGAAAACACGGCAACAAGTGGTTGTAAAAGATACACCTTGTTTCAAAATGGCGGTTTCTATTTTAAGACATGATGGTTTTAAGGGGTTTTATAGAGGGTTTGGGACGTCGTTAATGGGTACGATTCCTGCTAGAGCGCTTTACATGGGTGCACTTGAAATGACTAAAAGTAGTGTTGGATGTGCTACTGTGAACATGGGGTTTTCCGAAGCTAAAGCGGCTGCTATTGCGAATGGTGTAGCTGGTGTAAGTGCAGCTATGGCTGCACAATTAGTTTGGACTCCTATTGATGTTGTGAGTCAAAGACTAATGGTTCAAGGTGGAAAAAATGTAACTTGCTTCAAATATAATGGTGGGATAGATGCCTTTAGAAAGATCATACATACGGATGGGATTCGGGGATTATATAGAGGGTTTGGGATCTCAATATTAACATATGCACCTTCAAACGCGGTTTGGTGGGCGTCTTATTCCATGGCACATCGCGCCATTTGGGATGGCATTGGTTCTAAACTGAAAAAAGATGGAAATGGTAATGATAGTGGGATTGGCTTTAGGCCGGATTCTAAGGCCGTGGTGGCGGTTCAGGCTGCTAGTGCCGCGATGGCTAGTGGGGTTTCTGCGTTGGTTACAATGCCATTAGATACAATTAAAACAAGGCTTCAAGTTATAGATGGTGAAGGTTGTAATGGTATAAGGCAAACAATAAGGAAACTAATGAATGAAGGTGGATTGAGTGCTTGTTATAGAGGATTGGGGCCAAGATGGGTCTCAATGTCATTTTCTGCAACCACTATGATCACCACCTATGAGTTTCTTAAGAAATTGTCAACCAAAAATCAAGATTCTTATGGTTCACTTCAATGAATTGACAACTTTGGTTTAGATCTATGTCATGATCAAAAGTTATCTCCAAACTTATTACAACTTTTTTTAAGCAAGAAAAGTGTGTTATAGAATAAAGAAAATGTTACTGTAAGTTTGATGATAACATTGATAATTATGTTGGATTTAATATCTTGATGCCACTGGTTTGGTAGTATAGTAATAACAAGTTGTACATAAGTAATGTAACTTTAATTTGTTATGATATCTTCAAGACTTCTTTTTTAATTTTTCCTATTTGCTTTATCTTCTTCTGTTTTGCTTTTTTTGGTGTATATGAAGATTCACTCACACACATGATAGAAGATTCGAATTAATAATATTTTAAGTGGCCAAAGTTTGCATTAACATGTAATTAGATTAAACACCTGTATTAAAAAGATAATGAAGAACCGTGGTTAATATCCGGATCCTAATCTTACTATTTTACTTACGATTTTTTAGCGTTAGATTTTTAACAGGATTTCGATCTTTAACAAACAATCGTAAAATCTCAATCTAATCTTACTTTGCTCGGATGCAAGCCAAAATCTACAAAATTCTAGATCAAATTTTTATAGAATCTAAAAGTAAGAGATTAATCTTCTTAAGGCACTTACATTAATAACGCATGAGTTGCATTAAGGAAGAGTTAACGCGCGTTAACCTCATGTTAACCATTGTGCATGCGTAAGTTAAAGCCGTGTTAACCCCTTAACTCAGCGTTAAGGGGGTGTTTGTAATTAAAAAAAAAAAAAAAAAAAAAAAAAAAAAAAAAAAAAAAAAATCACTTTCCCCCTAAATGAAAGAGTGTTTCTGTAAATTGTTGTTGAGTTAAAGATGAATGAGGGTTTTTTTTGTGAGTTAAAATGAAAGTGTTAAAGCTGATGTGGCGCTGACGTGGCACCGTGTTAAGCTTTAACTCAAGTTATTGATGTAAGTGCTCTTAACATTTCATAATAATAATCTATATTAAACATTCATACAATTTTGTGTTAAACAATATATAATTTATAAATTTGCATACTATTACAACCATTATAAAAAAATAACATTATAATAAGATCTTAATATTTCAATCCTATTTTATGAATTCGATCTCACAAAGATATAAATAAATTTATTTAGAATCCCGATCTTAAAAACGACGGTTGTAAACTAAAATAACAGTTACACAATGGCATGAAAATAATTTTGAGTTAATATCCTGGCATAAAGATCTAAAAATTTTGTAATCTATACTACTATATAATGTATTTGAGACTATTCTATAATTAGAAAGACTTAAAAATTCAGACTTTTACTTACTAATTATGGAAACAACCACACCTAACAATCACCCCCAACAATTTATAACCACCTCAACAACCACCCCAACAATTTATAACCACCTCAACAACCACTTTCCACCACCACAACTCGCTCCTCTTCACCCCAATAATCCGCCCCCGCATCGCTCGGGCACCTTTCTAGTGTTAAATGAAGTTCCGTGTCTTGAAAACAAAAAGTATACGTTGTTGTCTTGACTCTAGCGTCGATTGTGATTTTGCTAGTTTTATATTAGTTGGTTCCAATATAATAGTAGATACTTTATTTGTTTATAGAAGCTCTAAGAAACGGTATCTAATTGAAATATAAAGATAGTTATTTTAACAAATCAAAGATGACCGTCTTGTTTTTGTCAATGTTAGATATTTACTCGCACAACTAGCATTAATATTTTTAGGCTGTTCAAACTTTCAAAGTGTATCAATATGGGAAGGGATCCAGAAAAACTATAATAAGAAGAATAAGAAGAATTTTTAGCTATGAATTTTAAATTGAAGTAAGATTTTTAAGAGAAGATGCATCTATATTTGTAAGTGCGTGGTGCCGTGGTGGTTGTTTCTTTTTGTTATTCACATTTTTACTTTTCATCTTATTTATTCTTAACTCGTATCATTATAACTATTAACATCATAATCCATCACCAACAACCCATATGATTAGTCCAACTCTAAATCAATAATAAATCAATTGATGGCCTAACCCAAATAATGGTATGTATATTGTATAGTACACAGGGACGGAGGCAAGACTAAATATGACCGGGTGCACAAAAATTTTGAACACTAATATTAGAAACATATTTCAGTTGACCGGGTGCATTTATGATGACTTTAGAAAAAATCGATGTTTTTTTTCAAAAATTAACACTACATTGAAAAAATCCATAGGGTGCCAGGGCACCCGCGGGAACCCCTCTGGCTCCGTCCCTGATAGTACATCATTTTCGTTCAACGTAATCAAATCAAAATAAGGCATAAGGTCACAAAGATGACGTCCACGTACCAAATAGGTGCCCAAAACATCGGCAACAAGATATAAATTGCCCTCAAGTCCATGAACAAAATTTCGCCACATGTCTTACATAAACATCAGCAGTCACGTGCTTTCGAAGCAGGAGAAAATTTCCAAATCGTCAATGGCATATATGGCCTTTTGATCAACCTCAAACAACAACCTCTTACTTCCTACAAGTTAAATGATGTAGTGGTGATGGTGATACATTAAGACAAATAAATTTTCATACCTCATTCCTTGGATATTTACTTTTGGAATTGATTGTCGAATGATTATATTAGAGGCAGTTTAATTAAGGTGCGCTACTAAAAGATTAGATAAAGCATCAATGGGTGTATGGTACTCATCTAATTTATTTGATTGATGAAAATGAAATATCAACATTTTGGATTCTTGGGAGCTCATAGGCAAGAACCAATGTGGGCCTACCCACTTGTTCATGGATCATTAAGTTAAACAATCTCTAACACTAATGGTGTTCATCGATTTGGTTTTCGGGTTTTCCGGTTTATTTGGTCAAGGTTATTTTTTTTCCCGCCAAAATTGAATAAAACCAAATTCAAATAGATTAAACCTAATTTTAAATCAGGTAGTATAACATCGCGAAAATTTCAGATCATTAAATTACTATTTTTAATTACTTATTATTCTATTTTAAGTAAATTTACTTTCATTTTTGGGAAAGTTACCCGCATACGCCATAAAAGGTACAATTAATTCTAATCGACACTAGACTTTGCCCAATCTACTTTTTATGCGCTTTTGGTTCCTTACAATTTTATTTTAAAATTCATAATTTTCTTTTTCAATTTTACGTAAACCTTGCATCTTTTACGTTTTACGCAATTTAAGTCTAAGTTTTTAAGGTTTTAACAATGTTTAAACCCTCCGAGAACTTCACTACTCATCTAAACTACTAAATAAGTTATAAAGACAAGTTTTAAAATTTTTGAAAGTTTTTATATTTTACATTACACGGTACTATGTTACGCGTCTTAAAAGGGATAATTAGTAAAATAGCCCGGTTGCCCTGGGTCTAGGCATATTTAGCCCGTTTTTGAAAAATTCCCGTTTTAGCCCGGGTTGCCCTAAGCAACTAGTGCATAGCCAACTACAGAGTGTCACGTCGGGGCAACTTTTTGTATTTTGGGCAACTTTTTTGTATTTTGGGCAACTTGAGGACACTTGTCATCTTCCGGTTGGCTATAGGATAGTTTTTGCCCAGGGCAACCTGAGCTAAAACGGGAATTTTTCAAAAACGGACTAAATATGCCTAGACCGCAGGGCAACGAGCCATTTTGGTAATTTTCCCGTCTTAAAGACCCTACTTTTTAACTATCAGAGATCAAAAACTACATCTATAACACTCAATACCCAAATTAAATCACATAATCATCCACTCTCAACCCCCCCCCCCCCCCCACCCCCACCCTCACCCTATGTGTTGGCCGGTCATTATACACTCACCAAGACACTTGTCTTGGTGAGATGATAACATCTTTAAATTCATCACACATGTCTTCCACTTTTGTTCCTACCATGTATAAACTCAAAACCTACACATTGTTTGTATCACCAACTATATTTCACTCAGACAAATATGCTCTTTCTCTCCTGTTGGGTCGTGGTTTCTCAAGACCAAACACAACGTTGGTGTTTGTTTTCCTAGTTTAAGATTTATGCAAGATTGAAGGTCCTTTGATGCTAGTTTGTTGCTGATGCTTTTTCCTCTTCAAAGACTTTGTGTTAAATAGTTTACTTAAAGGTTTTTAAGGTGCCAAGAGGCTGTGATTTCTAGGCTACTAATTTTATTCTAGGCTACTAAGTATGTTATGGAGCGCATGTTTAAAGTCGATTTGAACAAATCAGTAGAAAAATTGACTATGTATGACTTAAAGGGGATCAAGTATACAAGTCACTCGCACTTAAATATAAGGGGCTTTTACATATATATCCTTGCAAATTTCAAAAATTACATATATATCCTTTTGATGCATTAAAAGCATTGTACTTTATGCATCAAAAACTTGTAAAAAGGATATATATGTAATTATTCATTTAGAGAAGAATATACATGTAATTTTCCCTAAATATAATACCAACAGAAAATTGTATGTTTAGATCTTTTGTTACAAGTGCGCTTGTAATATAGTGTATTGATTATTTTATTTTTCTGTGAGTATTGTTGTATCAGAAATAGGACTAAGTTTGTAGATACGCAACATACTTTCTCAAAAGTACCGAAATACATAACCTACTAAAAATAATCCGTGTATCGCTAACAAACTTTCAAACTTGGCTAAAGATATGTAATGTTGACCGGATTTTTACCTGGTTGACCTGTTTGTAGGTAAACATTTAAAAAACATACATTATTGGTCCCTGTGATTTGCGTCTGTTTTCACCAGTCATCCTTTAACTTTATTTCAGTTATAAAAGTTACAATAATGGTCCTTGTCGTTTGGGTTGACTTTCACCTTTAGTCCCTTGACTTTATTTTCACTTTTTCGCCCGTGTTTACACGTTTTGGTCCGTTTTTGCACGTTTTCTTTCGTTTTTCCACTTTTATAAAAAAAAAATCGAATAAATTTATTTTTCGAATAAATATTTTTTAAAAACTTAGTCATCAGAAATACTGTTACAAACTTAGTCCTCAGAAATACTGTTACAAACACAATTAAAGCATAAAGACCGAGTTAACTCTAATGAACAGGCACTCCACAGTAATGCGCGAGTTGAAATCCTTGTCATATACATATATAAAACAATATGTATTTACACTGATTCGATTTCCAGTTTGGTTGACATTTTGTCAAATTCAAAATTTAATGTTAATTCGCTTCGGTTCAATTTTAACTGGAAACCCCATTTATGCATATATTCGCTTTGATTTTGTTCAATTTGTTTTGGCATTTAGGTTTTTATGTACTACCCGAACTAGTTATAATACCCGCGCACGCGCGGGTTTTTTTTTAAAAATTTTTGAATAATATATTTTTATTTATTAAAAAACAAATAATTTAATCTTTGTTTTGTTTGATTTATGATGTTTAATTATAGTTTTTTACTAGTTATAATGCCTGCGCACGCGCGGGTTTTTTTTTTAAATTTTTGAATCATATATTTTTATTTATTAAAGAAAAATAATTTAATCTTTGTTTTGTTTGGTTTATGATGTTTAATCATAGTTTTTTTTATTATTAAAGATAATTATTTAAAAATTTTAATCCTATTATTAATTGCATCTTATCTATATTTTTTGTATTTATCTTCTACTTGTGTTATGGATAAATATAAAATATTACTTAAAAAGAAAATAACTTTTTTTTAAATAAAATTATTACTAAATAAAGTATGAATGCATTTTTTTGAAATGGAAAATTCCCAATAGGGGTTTTGTTGTATTATATAAAAGATTATGAAAAACACCCGTCTCTAAAGTTCCATATTGGCATATGACTTATTGCTCGCCAATAATCTAAAACCACCGTATGTGAGCATCAAACCAAATGTGTTAATCTCAAATTTTACTCTTTTTGAATTTGTACTTGTAAGCTTTTAACCAAACATTCATATTATTTACAACAGATTTATTCATGTCATAGTATAAATCAAGACCAAATATATCTTAAATTTTATGCTCAGGTTAGCATGTAGCATTTCATCAGTTGCATGGTTTGTTTTTCTGGTTTACAAAAAGCAAGTATCTAAACTACAATCAACTATATACTACCATTCATGTTTAAGCATAGCATTCCACAAGTCTTTAGGCATTACAACATGAGGAGTGATATGATCACAAAAAAGTTTTCACAAAGAAGTCCCATAAACTGATGTGGAGCAGCGTGATTGGTTAAATGAGAAAGAAAGGAGAGAAACTCACCAATGACACGCAGAGACTTCTTAGTGAAATTTTTTATGTGATCAGATCACTCCTCTTACAACATTTCTCACAAACCAAAACTTAAATAGTTAAATCCAAAAAAAACCAAAACGTGACAAAAAAGTAAGTCTAACAAACCAACGCAAGATTTATTATCGCAATACCATTAATATAACAAGCTCAACCGTAGTCCGTAGCATAATACTAGTAACAAACTCATATCACCACACTACCATCCTAATCTATTCAAGCAACCTGAACTGGAATCAACTTCGGCTTCTTTGGCTCGGGTGGAGGCAGCTTCTCAACAGTAACAGTCAACACTCCGTCTTGACAAACAGCCGAAATCTTGTCAATATTCGCGTTTTCAGGCAAACAGAACTTCCTCATAAACTTACCAATTCTTCTCTCCATTCGAACATACTTCACTCCTTCCTTTTCTTCCTCTTCACGTTTCCTCTCTCCACTTATCACCAAAACATTGTCGTCTTCAACTTGAACCTTGATATCACCAGATTTCAACCCAGGCATGTCCACAATGAAGACGTACGCGTTTGGATATTCCTTCACATCTGCTGGTGTTGCCGCCATTGCTCTTGCGTCTCGTACGTAAGCTCGTGTTGGCTCGGATTTGGTTGATTTGTTATTAGTTGTGTCGTTGAGGATGTTGTGGAGGTTTTGAAGGAAAAAAGGTGAGTCTAAGCCCAACAAAATACTGATATCCATTAGTATTGTTTTCTTAAAAGCAATTGAAGGATGAAAGTAGAAATCGACAAGATGTTTTTGTGAATACACGATGATTGATAAAACATTGTGATGATGAGTTTATATAGGCGTTAAAAGTAGTTTCTAGAAAGAACGGGGTGGGAAAAACGAGAGGGTTTATAGTTGCTTTTATTAGTGTCTGGAACTTACTAGAAAGTTCTTGGTCACATCATCAACGTACTTACTTTGGGTTAAAGACTCAGGCACGTTCTGTTGGGGTGCTGGTTTATCGAATCAAAGAAAGAGTTGTTTGTAGGGGTGAGCGCGGTTCCGGAACCGCACGGAACCGGAACCAGAATCGTGAAAACCGAGAACCGAAAAATGGATGACCAAGGAATTGAGAAACGGATTGAGTAGCATGTCTTGATTCCGGTTCGGTTCTTGGTTCCGGTTTGGTTCTTTACGGGTCTAACCGATTGGAACCGCAATATGCATGTTTTCAAGAATTGCTTTTATTTACACGCAATATGTATGTTTTAATGAATCGCTTTCAACATATATTTGAAATTTAAAGTTGCATTGTTTCATTTTTTTTGGTTCATATAATTTTACGCCATTTGTATTTTTTAGAACTTTTTTACTACTAATTTAACCACAACTATTACCAAAAGTATTATACAATAATACATTTACGATGGATTCACTATTCATTCTTTTGTGGCCCGTTTGTCTCTTGGAGGCCCATACACGAAAAACTGAAAGTCTGGTCCGTATGATAAACCTACTTCTCTCTCACAACTTCACCCCCTTTGTGAGTGAGGCCGGTGAAACCAGATCAGACTGAAATACCCGATCGGCGAACGTTTATCCGATCCAAACCAACGCTGCTATAGTGCTTTTGTGAGAGGAGCTACATGAACATATTATATTTTAATCGCTGGTATAGTGTTTTGTGAGGGGAGCTACATGAGCATATTATATTTTAATGGATCTACAGCTGGTTTGTGAGATAAGTCATGTGTTTGAGTACAAGGATTAGATTACTGCCATTTGTTTCTAGGTACAGTTCTCCTTCATTTTCCAGCCACAAATTTGGGTTTTCATATCTTTTAATCTATGATCTAGATCATTTGAGTTTGGTCGGTTATTTGCATCTTCTGGATCTCCTTCCTTTTAGTTATAAAGTTTCTTGGCATGTTTGATTTTTATTTATTTATTTATTTAATTATTTTTTTTTTAATTTACCTTCTATCAAATTGGAATTGCAATTTTGATAGGTTTATTTTTAGAGTTTGTAGTTTTTTTTACTGGTATTTAGGGATTTTGGATAGTTCCAGCCTTGTTCCTTTTCTTCAACGTTTCTTCTTTCTTATCAGTTTTTTTTTTTTTTTTTTTTTTTTTTTTTTTTTTTTTTTTTTTTTTTTTTTTGAATTGCCTCATTATTTGATCTACTGCATCTAACGAGATAACCCTTCTTACTAGGTTTGTAATGTTTATGATGTTGCCGTTAACTTTGTTGCTGTTAGATTTGTGTGTTTATTAGCTATAATTTTAGGGTTGAAGATCGACAAAAAAAGATGGTTATAGTTTTTGGTTTCATTTTTTTTCCTTATTTTACTCTCACATGTTAGCTAATTATTTTTTAATATATGTATGACACTTACATGAAACAATACACCTTCTTATGATAGGCTAAATTAGGGAAGAATTAGCTTATTGTTATGTGAATTATTTGTTGTTAAACTTATTGATAGCTTTTTATGAATATGTGTTAGTTTCATATCTGATATGTAATCATCATAGTTGTCTGAGAAATTAGGGGTTATAGCTTTTGTGTTTAGATTAGTTACGTTCTAGGTTTATTTGTATGATTTATGTGTTTATTGCTTCGTTAAATGGGAAAAGTGAAACTCAATATTTTGATTTGGTGTTTGCAGTTATATTGAAGTTGTATTTTGCCGAGGCATTTATGCTAATGCAGCCATCGCGGTTTTTTGATTGGTGGGTGGTTGGTACTAAAAGCCAGGCAGCCCGGGAGGAAAAACAATTATGAACGAGGAGTATAGAATATTCCTAGGTCGTTATGTCCCAGCGAGGTGTGAAATCTGTGATCTGGTGAATGTTATATATAAAATCAGGAATCTGACTGACTAACACTAGGAATGTGAATAGTAAATAACTCTTGTCACAGCTATTTCAGTAAAAACGTGTAATCAGAAACCCTAAAATGTAAAAGGATTTACAAACGTACATTTAGGTTCAAATAAACGTAAACGTACAAAACAAAACAACAAATATAATTATAGTATGTATTTGCATGCCTTAGGGGCTTAAATGCAAATTAAATAAACTTAAAATATTTACTTTATATTTACAAACTTTAATTAAAAGATAAGAAAAACCTAAAAACCTAAAACGCGTACGTTCACGTTTAAATAAACGTCTACGTACCAAAATAAAACTGAAAACTGATCTGTATAAACCCCACAAATGTGAAATTTATATTTTTGTGATCCTAATAATATAAGAAAATTATTTATGAATTAAAATAATTTTTACAAGTATATATGTATTTACTATTAATTAAAACTATTATTTACTATTTATAATTACCTAAAAATAAGGAAAATATAAAAAAATGCTTAGAAAAATAAAATTAAAACTTAGAAAAGTTTAAAATATTATAAAATAAATTTTAAAACTGAAAATATATTTATTACACTATTTATGTATTTATTATTAATTATTTACTATTTAATAATAACTAAATATAAAGAATATCTAAAATAAACCTAAATAAATGAAATAAAAATTTTGAAAAGTTAAAAATAATATAAAAGAATTTCTGAAATAAAAATTTTATTTATTATACACTTATTCTATTTATTAAAATTAATTTACTATTATTTATTTATTAATACTAATATTAATTCTAATAATTACGTATGAACAGTAAAAATTGTGAAAAAATTCCAGAAAATGTATTTACTTATGAAGAATGTAGGAAAAATAATATGGGGCCAACAGCTTATTCCAATAAGCTATTATAAGCAAAACAGTCCTTATAAGCTTATTTTGCCACAACTATGTTAAGTATAGTGTTTGTACAAGGTATAACGGAACTGGTGCCACAGAGCAGATGGAAGGGGTGTGTGTTACTTATGCATGTTACTATCCTAGAGGTCTCAGGTTCGACTCCACACACACCTAATATTTTTGCAACTTTTTATTTTTTTTATTTTTTTCTTTACAGAAGTATTTATTAACTATATACAAACAACTTTAACAAAGGAAAACTTTTTACAAAAGCTTAATAAGCTCTGTACTAGCTTATTTATGTAACAGATATGTATAAGAGGCAAATAAGCAAATAAGCCATCTAAATAGAGGCTATCACTTAGCCTTAAAACTTCTTTTTGGCTTTTTCTTTTTATGGAACTCAATAATTACAGATATTATACATATTTAACAAAAATGGAACTTTACAAATCAAGGAATAAGCAGTTTCAAGGCTTATGGCTTATCAGTTAAGACAGTCAAGCCATAAGCTTGAAACAAGCTTGAAAAAGCTATACAGTGGAAAATAAGAGTAAAAATAGGTTTGTACATGTTTTATAGACATATATGAACAAGATGGAACATTGGAATTTGCTAATAAGCTTGAAACAAGCCAATAAGCACTTTCCAATGTTCACTGATCCAAACACCCCTTGCAGGCCACAAGAAGGACTTTGCAGCCCTTAGTGGGACCCACAAATAAGCTCAGGGATCAAAAAGAGCTTTTGATCCCACAAACTTATCTGGGAGGCTATCCAAAAAGCCAAGATTCATGGGCTTATGCCCACAAATAAGCTTATGGGAAGCTTATGAAGTGTGCTTGTCAACACTGACTTACTCAGTGTTAACATAAAATGGGACAAGGTTTGAGCTTATAGCAGGCCTATTAAATAAGCCATAAAATGAGGTTTAAGACTTAAAACCTTGAGACTGGTATATGAGCTTTGCAAAAAGTCTAATTTCACAAGATAAGCTTAATTGATGAGCTCTATAAGTGCTTATGAAATAAGCACTTATAGACTGAGTTCTCAGTTATAAAGTGAATTTGAACAATATGTCAAGCCAAGTATAGCTTATCACTTAAGCTATTAAGCTCAGGATAAGACCAATCCAGTTGTTTTTCTACTTCACTTAATCAATGAATCTCAAAATTGGATCCATTCAATGAGCTTTTGAGGACTTATGAACTTGACTGCTTACACTAATTACTTAGTGTAAGCATTCAAGTAATAATGGATTCAATGCTTAAATTCATTGATTAAGGAAGTAAGATTTGGTCATTTAAGCATAAAGGTAACAAGATAAACAGAAATATAATAGAAACAACAATTATTTAACAAAATTATGCACAAATAAGAAATCTGTGAACTTATGAACTTGGTTATCACTAAGGCATAATTTAAAAAGTGAAGCTCATAGATTAGCTCAATTAAGCAATTAAAATAAGCTAGAAATGAAAATAAAACACATAATCAACAAGTTAGCCACAAGGGCAATGCAAAAGAGCCAAGTGCACAAGCTTAGGCCAATTCCATAAGCTTCTGCAAGCTTATGGAATTGACTTCCAAACTTGTGCACATGGCAAAAACAGCTAATAATAAGCATATAATTAAGCTATTAAACATGTAGAATAAAAATTAACAAAAATACACTCAGCAAGATGAGCAACAAAACTATAAAACCCTAAAAGGATTTAAACTAAAACTAAATAACAAAGCTACAAGAAAATAATCTATTTATTCAAAAACCTGAAAAACCAAAATTTGACTTTTTTACAAGAACATGAAAGTTTGACTTAAATGAAATTCTAATCTAATTTAACAACTGATTATGTTATATAAGGCTAAAATAACATGGAATAAGCAAAGATAAACAACTTTTTATACATAATTGATGAATTTGGACATGTAAATCATCACAGTGATCAAAATAAGTATCTAAGATAGTGATTTTGACTTTTGAATGTATACACAATAGGTTTGAAGGTTTTTCTGACCTCAAAGAGCTTCATGTAACAAATAGCAATCAAAATTTGCAACTTAGGCTCATTTAAACACCCTTGACTCAGTATTGCCAAACACACCTTAATTTTAATGAAATTTGGATTTTCAATGCATAACAAAGATTTAAACCATAAAATTAAATCCAAACATAATAATAACACTTATTAAGCATAAATGAACAGATAAATAAGAATTACAACAACAAAACACAAGAATCATTAAAATGCAATTTTCACAGTTAAACATAAATTTTAAGCAACTTGAAATTTAAAACATAAACAGGTAATTTTTTAACTTTAAAAACATTAAACAACAACAAATAAACAATAAAACACAAGAATTAAGGCAGATAATAAACTAGAAAAGTAAAATACAAGAATTGGTAAAAAGGCTTACCAAGTGGATTAAGCTGAGAACATGGATTCAATGGACCAATTTCCTACCTAAGGCTCCCAAATGAGCTTCTAAGTCAATAACATCCAAATAATACCCTGCTCCAAACCTTCTTCCTTATTACCCTGGAATTTTTGATTTTTCTTGATTTTTTTTTTATATTTTTGATTTATAATGATCAAAGTTGTTGTTACAGGGTTCAATTGGCTTACATAAGCTTGTTTAAGCTTATGTAGTGTCTATTTGGAACCAAGTAACTACTTTGAACATTTAACAAGAATCTAAGAACTTGAAATTTAAATTACAATAAGTAAAAGACTTGAATTGTAAAATTAAATTTCATTAAAATGTAAATAATGTTTTGATTACATTGTCAGTGTAATACAAATCATTTGAAAGCAATAAATTACTTGAATTAAAAGAAAGCAATAAATTCTACACTATGGTGACAATGGCCGTGGCCAAGGTGAGTCTTCCATCTTGTCCCTCCTCTTATTTATAGCCAAATGAGACCTCCACATGTCTCTGGACAAATCCCACTTCTAATCTTGACCTTTGATGCCTTTAAACTCATCCTAGCCTTTGAAACCGTTTTTTGGCGCCAAAACTGAGACACGTGGCTAGGGGTTATATCGGAACAATTAATGCACTTTGTTTGCTTGTGGAGGTGGAGGGTGGAGTGTAGAAGCAAAATGGGGTGGTGGGAGATAGTGTGGTGTCAGGTTGCAGGTTAGGGTGTGGTGGAGATGGTGGATATTGTACGTGCCCTCTCCTAGGACAAATCCCAAGGGTGGGTTTGGTTTAGAAGGTGACAGGGAGATAATTGAGGTGGAAAGGTGTAAGGTGGAGGTGGAAGTGATGGTGGGAAGTAGCAGGTGATGCAGATGGTTGAGGAAGGGGACGGGTCAACGCGGGTCAAACACCCAGGTTTTTATTTGAAAAGGAGTTGGGCTTTTGTAACTTGGGCCTGGTGTTTGTGTTTGGGCTTTTGGATTGTACAGGTTTTGGATTTTAAGGAATATAAATGGATCCATGTGGTTTTAATGTAATTTAGCCCAAGGACTAATCATGTACATTCTGAATTCTTGAGGGGCCTGATGTGACAAGTTTCCATACTTCATTAAAGGGATCACACCTGCAATATATCATTAGTACAAGGACTAAAATTGTATTTTTCCATTTTTTAAACCTTGAAGGACCATTTATGTAATTTCACCAAAGTTAAGGGGGTGAAATTGTAATTTCCCAAAAGTTATCAAAATGTTTCAAATTGTAAATTATGGATAGTACAAGGGTATTATTTGTAAAATTCTATTTTATAACACCCAGGGACCATTTTTGCCAATTTTGATACTTGAGGGGTAAAAGTTGCCATTTTGTGTAAACTTTTATCCAGGGGTCATAAGTAAACATTTTTGACTTCCCAAGGACTAAAGTTGACTTTTCATTTCAAAACAAACTTCTAGGGACTAAAACTGTCATTTATGAAACTTGGGGGACCTGTTTTGCCATTTGTGCAATTTTGAATTTCAAGGGTAAAATTTGTAATTTCATGATTCCTGGGGGATTGTTGTTGACTTTTCTTCAAAAAAAATTTTCCAGGGACCATTTCTGGCATTTCTTGAAAGTTCAGGGACTGATTTTTCCAAGTGTGCAAACTTTGCACGTTTTCCTTTGTTTTCAGTCTTTTTGCACCTGAAACGTATAAAAACACAATTCAAAGATATTTATAGTATTATGTAGTGTTTTTGTGTGTTTTTTAACTGTTTTCGTATTTAAAATGGAACAGAAATGATGAGTTTTTATGAACTCATCAGTGGGTTCGATAAAACTTAAGACTGTCCGTATCTTGGCGGGGCAACATGATATGTTTGCAGCCATGGCTGGCGTGTCCTGTTTTTCGAAAAGGTCGATCCGCTGCACAGAGTCGAGGGATGACAGGCTGCAAGAAACACTCGCCATAGCAACTTCCACATGTGCTGCGAGGGCATGAATTAATCTGAGCCAAGTTTTCCCTTGGCCTTTTCACGCCCTTTTTTGTTGGGATGTTTTGGTCCAATATAGTAATGGACTGTGACGATTATTGTTGTTCTCTGAGTGAAATGATATTGGTCATTGAAGATCTGAATCGTAACTGCGTTTCATTGCAGCTATGGCAGAATTTGGAGCTTTTTGACCATTTTCCAGCTACAAACCGCAGCGGGTCAGATCAATGTGTATCTTGGCGAGGTAGCACAACTATGTGCTAGCAGCCATGGCATGTTAGATGCATTTGCATGTACTCAACGGGGTCGAAAGTTGGTGTATTATGAAATGATTAAGATGGTAATTTTGGTTCCTGTTAGTTGTTTCTTTGGGAACTCAGGTTGGGGCAGTGATGATTCTTTCTGCACATTAACTCTTCCATGAGTGTGGCTCATGCATTCCTGTATCTTGGCATGGTAGCCATGACTATTAGACGGTCGCAGCCATGTCGTTTGTATAGAGTTAACCATGGAAAGGCATATTTGAGCCTCATTTTTACAGCTTCACATTGCTTCCAGTTATGTTGACATACTTTGGAAATGAAGTTTGTGCTGATCAGTATTTGACCATGAAAAAGAGCGCCGGTACAGATGATACTGCTGTGTACTCGCTTCCTCCTCACATTTGGCCCCCCGTTTTACTTACGGCCACATCTTGGCGAGGCAGCCACACTCTGAATGTGGTTGCAGCCATGCCGACAGTTTCAAACCAGTGGTATATTTGTAGATGTGCGGCTTTTTTTTATTGCAATTTTAACTCATGGGAATTACCAATATTGTGGCAAGGCAATCACATTCAAACTGTGGTTGCAGCCATGGGTTGTTACGGATGTTTGTGACTTTGTTATGTGTTTGGGTGCCGTCGTGGAAGGGTAGCTTTGCTAAGCTGGCAGCCATGGCAGGCAATGAAGAATTTGTTGAAACAGTAGAATCACATGACTTGGTTGTTAACTTTTGTTACGAGCTGATGTGGGTGATGATAATATTTTATGTTTACCGTGAAACAAAACTGTTAGTGATGTAGGTTATAAGAGGCAATGATGAATTTGAACGGGTTTGATTAAAGCCGTTAATCTCCGTGTCTTGGCCGTTACGATCCGCATCATTTCCACGTGTTAATCTGATAATATTATTTAATTACTTGTAACATAAAATAGCCCAAAAAACGTCAACCTCAACAACATGCATTTTGTCAAAAAAAAAATAATAATAATAAAAATAATAAAAATAAAAATGTATACAAAATATTTATCGACATTAATAAGCAATAAAATAGTTATGCAAAAACCCGTGCATGTACTAGTATTATAATTATATAAGTATAAAAGATTTTATATAATGTTATAGATAAAACTTAACAACCATGTTTATGCACCAAACGTGCTTTATCATGCCAAGATAGAAATTTAAAATCTTAACAAATTATATAATTAAAATCAGTTAATATACGAGGTGAGTTATTTTAAGGACCAAATTTTTGTTACAAACTAAGGGACAAATACCCACCATCCATCTAGTTTGATCTAATGGTGGAGATTAACATAAGATTTAATAGGGCAACCTAAGTCCATGTTTTTTTTCTTGTCATTTTGTTTTTCTTATTTATTCACTTTTTTTTTTCTTTTTCTTTTTTGTCTTTTTTTTAATTCACTTTTTTTTCTTCTTTAATTCACGTTTTTTCGCTCTTTTTTTTCCGCACGTTTTTAATTTTTTTTATTATTTTTAAATTTTTTATAATGTTTTTTTTCGTTTTTATACGTTTTTCATATATATTCGTTGTTTTTTTATGTTTTCATTCGTTTTCGTCATTTTTTACGTTTTCGTCTGTTTTCTTATGTTTTCGCCTGTTTTCATACGTTTTCCTCCGTCTTTATACGTTTTCGCCTATTTTTATACATTTTCGTCCGTTTTCTTACGTTTTCATCTATTTTCGTCTGTTTTCATACGTTTTCGTCCGTTTTCTTACGTTTTCTCCCGCTTTCTTACGTTTTCGCACGTTTTCATACGTTTTCAAACGTTTTCGTCCGTTTTCATACGTTTTTATACATTTTCGTCCTATTTTCATACGTTTTCATCCGTTTTCATACGTTTTCGTCTGTTTTCGTCCGTTTTCATATATATTCGTCTGTTTTCTTGCGTTTTCATACGTTTTCGTCCGTTTTTGCCCGTTTTCATACATATTCGTCCGTTTTCTTAAGTTTTTGTCCATTTTCATACGTTTTCATATCTTTTCATCCGTTTTCATACGTTTTCGTCTATTTTCATACGTTTTCGTCCGTTTTTATACATCTTCATACGTTTTCATCTATTTACGTCTGTTTTCATACGTTTTAGTTCTTTTTCTTACGTTTTCGTCTGCTTTCATACGTTTTCGTCTGTTTTTTTATGTTTTCATCATATCTCCTACACATTTGTCCGTTTTCTTACGTTTTCGTCCATTTTCATTCGTTTTTGTTCGTTTCTAATTATTTTCAACCGTTTTTGTACATTTCTTAATATCACAACTGGTATTCAGAATATCACTTGTGATATTCAGAATATCACAAGTGGTATTCAGAATATCACTTGTGATATTCAAAATGTCACTCATTCTGAATATCACAAGTGATATTCTGAATATCACAAGTGATTTTCAACGAATGTTTTTTAACATGAAAATCACAAGTGATATTCATAATATCGCAAGTGATTTCACGTTTTTTTTTAATTCATGTTTTTTTTTTTTTCACTTTCTAATGTTTTTGTCCGTATTCTGAATATCACAAGTGATATCCTGAATATCACAAGTGATATCTGAATATCACTAAATATCACAAGTGATTTTCAACAAATGTTTGTTAACAAGAAAATCACAAGTGATATTCTGAATATCACAATTGATATTCAGAAAATCACAAGTGATATTCAGAATATCACAAGTGATTTCACGTTTTTTTTAATTCATGTTCCTTCTTTTTGTTCGTATTCATACGTTTTCGTCCGTTTCATACGTTTCTGAATATCACAATTGATATTCTTAGTATCACAAGTGATATTCTGTGATATTCTAAATATCATTTATGTTATTCAGAATATCAATTGTGATATTCAGAAACGTATGAAAATGGACGAAAATGAATGAATACGTAGGAAAGCGTAAAAATACATCTGAAAATGGTCGAAAACGTGTGAAAAATGGACGAAAATGAAAGAAAACAGACGAAGATGGAGGAAAACGTATGAAAACGGACGAAAATGTGTAAAAACTGTTGAAATTATATGAAAACGGACGAAAACGTCTAAAAACAGACAAAATTGTATAAAAACCAAAGAAAACGTATGAAAATGGACGAAAACATATATGAACGTATGAAAACAGACAAAAACAGACGAAAACGTATAAAAATGGTCGAAAACGTATAAAGACAGATGAAAACAAACAAAAATGTCTGAAAACAGACGAAAACGTAAAAAACAGATGAAAACGGACGAAAATGTATGAAAACAAAAAAAAATGTCTGAAAACGTATAAAACCTGCCGAAAACATATGAAAACGGACAAAAACGTATGAAAACGGACAATAATGTATAAAACGGACGAAAGCATACGCAAACGTAAAAAATGGGCGAAAACGGACAAAAACGTATAAAACGTATAAAAACTGCCGAAAACGTATGAAAACAGACAAAAACGTGTGAAAAAGAAAAAATGTATAAAACGGATGAAAACGGACTAAAACTTATAAAAATGGACAGAAAGGTATGAAAACGGACGAAAGCGTATAAAAATAGACGAAAACATCTGAAAACAGATGAAAACGTCTAAAAATGAACGAAAACTTAAAAACACAGACAAAAACTTATGAAAACGGACGAAAACGCGTATAAACATATGGAAACTGACGAAAACGAATGAAAACGGACGAAAACGTAAGAAAGTGAAAAAAAACGTGAATTAAAAAAAAACTCGATTTTTTTAAAAAAAAAGAAAAAAATGTTTATTAAAAAATAGAAAAAAAGGGTGAATTAAAAAAAAAAAAAAAAAGAAAGAAAAAAAAACGTGAATAGAAAACAAAAAGGCAAAAGAAAATAAAAAACAAGCGTGAATAGGAAAGAAAAAAAGAAAAAAAAAAAAGATACAAAAAAGAAAAAAATGGAAGAAATAAGAAAGACAAAAATACAAGAAAAAAAGACATGGACTTAGGTTTATGTATTAAATCTTAGGTTAATCCTTACCATTAGATCAAAGTAGATGGATGGTGAGGATTTGTCCCTCAGTATGTAACAAAAACTTAATCCACAAATGAACTTTTCCCATTTTTTTTTTTTTCACAAATAATTGAAGTTTAAATATATTGTGACTTATGTTGAAACACATTATGTAAATTTTATGTTAAAAAACGTACCAAAAGTATATAACTAGCTAGTTTTGAGAATAAAACATTACACAGTTTTGAGTTCTTTTAAACTTTTTTCCTTTTTACATGTAAAGATTAAACCAAAATTTACCCATTATGCCATTACAAAGTCTGTAAATTGTTGGGCTTTGGTAAGAAAACGAGGCCCACTGGTCAATAACTCATAAACCTTTGTAAATTCATGCATGTTTTCATAAATTTCATCTTTTTCAAAAACCCCTAGGCCCTAGCCATTTATTCCCTTTCTTTAAAACCTTATCAGTTCTTAAAAAATCAATACACTATTTCATTAAAATCATGTCGATTACCATTAAAACACTTGTTGCCTATTTCATAAACCACAAAATGGCATTTCCAGATGTTGACTATTATTTGAAACGAATGTGGAAGAGATTTGGTGTCAAGGAAATCACAATGGATGACAATGGCTTCATTTTCATTAATTTTAACAACGAATTGAACCTTACTCATGTTCTGCACAATGGACCATGGTTCATTCGTAATGTGCCCATTTTCTTACCTTTTTTTTTTTTTTTTTTTTTTTTTAATAAATTTTAGTTTCATCAAAATAGGATTTACATAGTTAGAAGGCAAACGAGCAACAAGTTGCGCCGCTAGCCTTTTTGTTGGATTAAAAAACTTGTTCAAGATATGGTTACTATGTAGGTGAAGCTAGATCATATACCCTCTAAGGTGTACTCGGTAAATGGATCAAGTAGAATTGCTAGTGTAATCGGCTTTCCATTAATACCAGACCGCTTAACGGAAAAGATGCTTCAGGCGCATGATGAACATAATAGTTTTGCTAAAGTTTTGGTTCAAGTTAAAGCTGATAAAGATCTTAATGAAAGCCACACTTATTGTAGTTAGCTCAAGTGCTTGTAACCAGGGGCGGAGCCAGAAAATAATTTTCGGAGGGGCAAAAATGAAACCATTAAAAAAAATTCACAGCAAAAGATAGATATATATATATCATATATGTAAATACGCAATGATAAACCGCACTAGAGTATAGATACAAAAACTAATGCTCACATTATCAATCATTACGTTGACTATCAAAAAAAAAAAAAAAAGAAAAAAAAAAGACAAATTTACGACTTATTTGGTAGCTGATAACGACGGTTTGCCATAGCTTGGAATCTTTGCATTATTAAGTCGTTGGAAACACTTTCGAACACCTCCTTTTCGATGTATGTAACCAAACAATCATCACTTTGAGCAACATTGTCGGCACATAAATAACAATATAAGCAATACGCTGCATCTCCTATTCTCCTTTCACACTATATTCTAACCACGGCTTGTATAGCTTGAACCATTTAACATTGAACTTTCTTTTTTTCCTGCTAATAGTCGTCTGGGGAAACTTATGATCACTAGGTTGATAAGGACCTCTCAACAAGTACGCCCTTCGAACTTTTTCACGGTCACTAGGATTATAGTCAGATAATCGTTTTCGATCCATGGGATCAACGGGAAGATCACCTAGATTAATTTCTTCGCGACTCCTTTTTGAACTTTCCCCTTCACTTGGTGTTTCCACCAATGTTGGTCTTGGTTTTCTTATTATAAATCTGTCCATCAGTCCTTAATCCTATTTAAAAAAAATCAAGCTTAGTTTGGCAACTAGCCAACTACTAACAGGCATTCTAGTAAGCAAAAAACTAGATAAACCCTCAAATTCTTATATAACTAAAAAGCATTTTTATTGAAACAACTAAGAGGCATTTTACAAATCTCAAAATTAAAAGCTCTAACATGTTAACAATAACTAGAGTTAACACTTTTTCATGAAGCACAAGCTAAGAGGGTGTTTAGGATTGCTTATATTTTTGCTTTTCTGCTTTAAGCACTAAAAAAAGATCAATTTAAATTATGCAAAAGTAGCAGCAAAACTTTAGATTAGCTTACACTAACAACACGATATTGGGTTTCCTGTTTATGAAAGATGACTCCTATAATTGGATGATGCCTTCCTTGTTAGATTGTCTCCAACCAAGTTAGTGAGTCATGAAAGATAGGACTACTTCCTTGGTTTGATGACTTGTTACTCGGTGAGGAAATGTAGTTCAATTTATCGAGTTTCCTGTTTATGGGTAAATTGATTTGTTGGATAACTAATTATGAGCATTAAGTATTATACTAGTGCTCTAGCTACTGATGTATATCATGGAAAGAAGTAGCTCTCATACAGTTTTCATCCTAGCTGGCTTTCTGTCATTAGTGCTTTCTGAATTAATGACAGAGTGGTATCTCATTCATTTTGATAGAGTGTTTGGTATAGTGTTCTGCATTGGATCAGATGGCCTTGTATCTTGTGAAGGAAAACCTATGTACTTTATTACTATTTTATGGATGAGTGGGGCTTGGAGGGGCAACTTATTCTGAAATAGTGATTCTTATATGGTGTGTAATTCACGTAAGGAAAGTTTCGCGTAGAGGTGGCAATTTGAGACACATTGGTTAAACATGAATCTATTGGTTAAACATGGGTCTAGTTGTGTAAATATCTAATAGGGGATGGGTCTGGTTGGGTCTCCCTAAATATTATAGATGAATCTAATTGGTTATTTGATAGAAAATGCAATTATAGCAATAATTACCCAAAGGGTCTAGGCGGGTCTAGCAGGTAAAAAAAAAAAATTACTATTTTTTATTTCTCACTTTTTTCAACTTTTACTAAACTAAAAAATAAAAAAATTGTCAACCGGACCAAAACCTATCTATACCCGGACCCAACCCATCTAGACCCAGACCTATCTAGACCCAAACCCTCTAGACCCGTGACCCAAACCCGACCCGACCCACTTATTTAGCCACCTCTAGCTTTCATGATTCAGAGGGTGTTTGTTTTACAGTAATATGCAGTTCCTATTTATTGCTGATTGTTTTGATAAAGAAGATTGACAGTTGTCTTTTCCTGATGGTGTTATTATGATCTTGCTATATTGGTTATGAACTGAGGTATGGTTGTTTTGTGGTAGTTTTAGGAATGTTTGGATGGCTCAATGTATAGAGAATCAGATGGCTTTGTACATTGTGGTTGATAGCCTGAGTTAAGCGTTTACTTCTATTATTGTTGAATGGGTCTGGGAGAGGCGATATAACTATAATTTGAATGGAGTTCATATAATTTTGGTGTAAGCCACATAAGCTAAGTTTCCTGATCTTGAGGGTTTTGAAAGGTTGCTGGCTAGTTGATCTTCTGTCCATAATGTCGAATTCAGATCGATGTTTTGGAATGATTCTTGCTGTTTCAAATGGGTTAAAGTGCTATGTGTTGTGTCTCTGTCTTGCAAGTAATGGGGTGCAGGAATAATATCGTTTTTTTTTTTTTTACTCTTAGTGTATAGAATAATGCTAGTATAATACTAAGTGAGTGCAATTGGTCTCTCGACCATGGGGTTGTCCATGATATGCCATAGTTAAATTTGCTTATAATTTTTGGTGCTAATATATTTTACTTTTTCCTAAAAAAAAACACGATATTGCAGGCGTACAGCCTTCTGTAGGTAGTTTGACCCAATGCTGAAGGTAAAATGGTATCAGATCAGTTATGCTTTAAGCACCGTGATTTTATTTTAAGCACTGTGATTTTGTATTCTGTTTTAGACTGGGATGCATCAGACCAGTTATGCTTCTTAATAACCCCATTCTTTAGCTGATTAATCTCTGTTAATTCTAATTAACTGTGAACTATGAATCTTAAATCTAAGAACACCTGCCAAAATTAGTAAGCCGGCCACGTTTAGATTGTTGATCATTGAAAAATACTGTAATAATCTTATCAAAACACTCGCAATCTGTTCTATTAATGATATAGACATCCAATAACAGAACTAGGTCAGATCAAAAGGGTTAGGAGAGACCCTTTTATAGAAGATTCCAAAGGAAAAATATAGAACGCCAAAAAGCAGCAATTGTAGACAGATTGTAGCAATATCAATAACAAAAGTAAGCAAGTCAACAAACGAAATTAATAGCTCTTAAAAGTTAAAACGAAAACAGTCATGCAATCATACTACAATCCTAGTAACAAGATCCACATTATTCATAAAAAAACATTCACCGCAGATAAGCACATTCTCTTCACTGAACTTGGATCAACTTTGGCTTCTTCGGCTCAGGTGGAGGCAGCTTCTCAACAGTAACAGTCAACACTCCATCTTGACAAACAGCCGAAATCTTCTCAATATTCGCATTTTCGGGCAAAGAAAACTTCTTCATAAACTTGCCAATCCTTCTCTCCTTTCGAACATACTTCACTCCTTCCTTTTCTTCCTCTTCACGTTTCCTCTCTCCACTTATCACCAAAACATTGTCATCTTCAACTTGAACCTTGATATCCCCTGATTTCAATCCAGGCATGTCTATAATGAAGACGTATGCGTTTGGATATTCCTTAACGTCTGCTGGTGTTGCCGCCATTGCTCTTGCGTCGCGAACGTAAGCTCGTGTTGGCTCGGATTTGGTTGATTTGTTATTAGGTGTGTCGTTGAGGATGTTGTGGAGGTTTTGAAGGAACAAAGGTGAGTCTAAGCCCAACAAAGTACTGATATCCATTAGTATTGTTTTCTTAAAAGCAATTGAAGGATTGAAAGTAGAAATCGACAAGATGTTTTTGTGAATACACGATGATTGATAAAACATTGTGATGATGAGTTTATATAGGCGTTAAAAGTAGTTTCTAGAAAGAATGGGGTGGGAAAAACGAGAGGGTTTGTAGTTGCTTTTTTTAGTGTCTGGAACTTACTAGAAAGTTCTTGATCACATCATCAACGTACTTACTTTGGGTTAAAGACTCAGGCACGTTCTGTTGGGGTGTTATCGAATCAAGGAAGGAAAGAGTTGTTTGTAGGGGTGAGCGCGGTTCCGGAACCGCATGGAACTGGAACTGGAATCGTGTAAACCGAGAACCGAAAAATGGATGATCAAGGAATTGAGAAACGGATCGAGTAGCATGTCTCGATTCCGGTTCGGTTTTCGGTTCCAGTTCGGTTCTTATGGGTCTAACCGATATGCATGTTTTCATGAATTTCTTTCATTTACACGCAATATGTATGTTTTAATGAATCGCTTTCAACATATATTTGAAATTTAAAGTTACATTGTTTCATTTTTTTTGGTTCATATAATTTTTACGCCATTAATATTTTTTAGAACTCTTTTACTACTAATTTAACCACAACTATTACCAAAAGTATTATACAATATTACATTTACGATGGATTCACTATTCATTCTTTTGTGGCCCGTTTGTCTCTTGAAGGCCCATACCCGAAAAACTGAAGTCTGGTCCGTATGATAAACCTACTTCTCTCTCACAACTTCACCCCCTTTGTGAGTGAGGCCGGTGAAACTAGATCCGACTGAAATACCTGATCGGCGAACGTTTATCCGATCCAAACCAACGCTGCTATAGTGCTTTTGTGAGAGGAGCTACAGGAACATATTATATTTTAATCGCTGGTATAGTGTTTTGTGAGGGGAGCTACATGAGCATATTATATTTTAATGGATCTACAGCTGGTTTGTGAGATAAGTCATGTGTTTGAGTACAAGGATTAGATTACTGCCATTTGTTTCTAGGGTACAGTTCTCTTTCATTTCCCAGACACAAATTTGGGTTTTCTTATCTTTTAATCTATGATCTAGATCATTTGAGTTTGGTCGGTTATTTGCATCTTCTGGATCTCCTTTCTTTTAGTTATAAAGTTTCTTGGCATGTTTGATTTTTATTTATTTATTTATTTATTTTTTAATTTACCTTCTATCAAATTGGAATTGCAACTTTGATAGGTTTATTTTTAGAGTTTGTAGTTTTTTTATTGGTATTTAGGGATTTTGGATAGTTCCAGCCTTGTCCCTTTTTTTCAAATTCGGGTTAAAGTGAAAATTAAGAGTTGCTTTTGTGTTGCATAGGATAGATTATATATGAGGTGCAATTAGCTTTTTTTTACAAGCCACATGTTTCTTCTTTCTTATCAGTTTTTTTTTTTTTTTTTTTTTTTTTTTTTTTTTTTTTTTTTTTTGTGGATGATTGAGTTGCCTCATTATTTGATCTAGTGCATCTAACGAGATAACCCTTCTTATTAGGTTTGTAATGTTTATGATGTTGCCGTTAACTTTGTTGTTGTTAGATTTGTGTGTTTATTAGCTATAATTTTAGGGTTGAAGATTGACAAAAAAAGATAGTTATAGTTTTTGGTTTCATTTTTTTTCCTTATTTTACTCTCACATGTTAGCTAATTATTTTTTAATATATGTATGACACTTACTTGAAACAATACACCTTCATATGATAGGCTAAATCAGGGAAGAATTAGCTTATTGTTATGTGAATTATTTGTTGTTAAACTTATTGATAGCTTTTTATGAATATGTGTTAGTTTCATATCTGATTGAGTTAATTACACAAATGGTCACTGTGGTTTGCTTGAAATTTCACAAATGGTCACTCAACTTTTTTTTTTGACTGGTTCAGTCACTGTGGTTTCATAAGCTTACCGGTTCAATCCATTTTCGTTATATCTGTCAAAATTACACACACGTGACAAACACGTGAGGGGTATTTTAGTCATTTTAATTTTCACCCTTTTCACCCCCCGTTTTTTCCACTTGCATACTTAATCAGGGGATTGACTTTAGTCAAAATCCCTAATTACCTCTAAGAACACATACATACGCATATCAAAAAGACAAAACACAATACCAAATCCTTGTGAAGCTCATGGATAATGAATGCCCCATTTGTCATTTTACCCCTTTGAAGGTTGTTACTTCATGGACACCAAGGAATCCAGGAAGGAGATTCAATTGTTGTGCTAACATAGTAAGTTTTGATATTTTGATATCTTTTAATTTTGGTTTACTTGATTATGACCTAATTGATAAATGTAGCCTAGTTGTGGGTTTGTCTCCTGGTTTGATCCCCCTATGTGTCGAAGATCTGTTCAGATCATACCTGGCTTGTTGCAAAGAATGAACAACCTGCAAGATACAGTGACAAGACAATTGAATCAAGTTCGAAGATTGAAGATGATGTTGGGTCTCAGTTGGGTCTTGTTTGTTGTCTACTATCTTAGTCATTGATGTTTTAATTCTATGTTTTGGATGATGTGATAAAATATTGTAATTCCAACCTATATGGATGTTGTAAATCCAAATTTTGAAGTTAATGAAATTGTATGGTTGGTTAAATGTTGCAAGTATATTGACTGTGAATGGTTGTTTTGGATAAATGCAGTTAAATGAAGCATGTGCAAATGCAAGTATATTGACTGTGAATGGTTGTTTTGGAAATGCAAATGCAATGTAAAAAAATGGAAATGCAAAGCAAAAATCTGTAATGCAAATGTTGTTACAACATTACCAAATGGCATATGCCAAGTAAAAATTACCAAATGGCATATGCACATTAACAAGATTACCAGAAACTCATAAACATATTCTGCAAACACATGATCCAAATAGAAAACTAAACACATATTCCAAATTCAAAACATATTATCCAAATACAAAGTATGCAACATGAGAAATTCAAGAAAATGCTAAACATAGTCTGCAACATAAGAGATTCAACAAAATGCTAAACATAGTCTGCAATAGTCTGCATAGTCTGCAACATAGTCTGCAATAGACATTACTTCTATTCTTTTATTCCACAGCCTTTCCCTTTCCTTTTGTAGCTTCTTGGGAAAGTTTTGAAGCTTGTGAACTCCTAGTATTTCTAGAAGGTGAGTCTCTAATGATGATACCTTGTGATCTTGGACTAGCAGTTGCATAAGAAGCTTTTTGGCTTTTCCCTGACAATGGAGTACTTGGTGTTGGTGCTTTGGTGCCTTTCTTCTTTGTGGGTTGTTTTGTGCCTGCCTTCTTTTTTTCTGCACTTGTAGAAGCTTGTGTGTTAGGAGCCTTATCCTTTAGTTTACATGTCCTTTGATTGTGTCCCAACTGCTTGCATATCTTACATGTCACTGTCTTTCCAGCCCTACTCAGCTTGCCATTTTTCACCATATTGTCCATCAATTCAGAGGCACTTTTCTTCCTCTTCTTTTGGGGTCTACCAATTGGAGTAACATAATCTGGTGGTAACAACTTCATTGGAGCAGTACACTGAGGCCAAAACTCTTGGCTATCAACAGGGTTAATTTTAAAGCTATACATTTTTTTCCATGTAGACAACCAATAACAAGATTTTACCCAAGCTTCAGGTAGCCCAACTTCCATACCATTGTTACCCATGTCATTGATGGCTGCTACTGCATGTTTGCATGGCATGCCTGTCAACTCCCATCTTCTACATGAGCATGTCTTGCTTGAAACATCCACTGTACACTGCTCTCCCCAAGGGCCATTCACCTGATATTTGTTACCTCCATTCCATGTTACCCTATATTTAGAAGAGTCCTCTTTAATTACATTATACAACTTTGATGCATTTGGTGTTAGAGGCCCATCAGACTTTTCAATAATCCTTTGCACATTAACAATCTTCTTCATTAGATACTCTCTTATGAACTCTAAGCAAGTTATAATGGGTTTATCTCTTCCATCAAGCAGTTGTCTATTTAAGACCTCACACAAATTATTAAGCAGGACATTACATTTTGCTCTCCCTGATACATATTAATATGTTACATTCTTACCAAAAATTTAAAAACATAAGTTAAATGGTCAATATTTGCATACCTGAGAAATGAGATCTAGACCAATGCTTGGGATCAATCTTTTTCAACCATTCATATGCATCTTTAGATTCTGTTTTCACCTCTTCCATACGCCTTTCAAATGACTGGGGTGTAGTTGCTGTGGCACACTTCCATAACAAATTTTTATAGACTTCACCCCTCCACTGCAACTTCATATTATCATAAATGTGTTTCAAGCAGAATCTATGCTCAGCACTTGGGAATACAGTAGCTAATGCTGGAATTAGACCCTACAACAGTAAATAAAAGTACATGTTTTTAATTCTGTAAGTATAAACTTAATTAAGTAATTAAATTAATAAACGTACCTTCTGTCTATCTGATATAAAAGTGAAGTGTGACCTCTGGTTCAAGTCAAGATCATCCCCTAAGCATTCAAGAAACCACATCCATGAATCCTTTGTTTCTTTTTCTACAATGGCATATGCCACTGGGTATGTTCCATTGTTTGGGTCAACACCAACAGCAGTCAATATCTGACCAGGCCAAGGTCCTGATAAAAAACACCCATCAAGACCCAAAAGCTCTCTATTCCCTTGCTTGAAACCCTTTTTCAATGACCCTAAACAAATGTATATCCTTTTGAATTGCCTTACGTTACTAGTAAGGTCAATGTTGTCTCTTACAACTTCCAGCTTAACAGTTGTCTCAGGATTAGATTTTTGTAATTCTGAAGCATATGTTTTCAATTGAGAATATTGCTCAGCATAATTACCAAAAATTTTATCCTTTGCAAGCTTTTTTGCCCTGTATGCTTTCATTTTGGAAACACCTAAGTGATATTTTTTTTGCAATTGGTCTCTCACAGCAGTGGTTGGTATTTTAGGGTTAGGAACTATGGATTCTTCAACATCTTTTGCTAAAAAAGAGGCAGTGCATTTTTTGACATCCCTAGTTTGAAGGTACTTATGGGTAGTGTTGTAAGTCTTAACAATCCATGAATTATCAAGTGGACCCTTTGAAATATGTAAAACCCATGGACAACCTTGATTGTTATCTATAACAGGCCCAATATCTGACCCACTAGCTTCATTTGTATTTTTAACAGGCCCACTATGTTTACTTGTATTTTTAACAACCCCACTAGGTTCATTTGAAGATGGCCCACTAGCTTCATTAGCTTCACTAAAAACTGGTGTCTTTCCCCTGCATATAACCCTTACTCTTTTCTTATCATTCCTATCAAGGTGTAGTTGTCTCCTTTCCTCAACAGCTAGCTTAGTAACCATTTCCTTAATAAGTTCTTTGGTAGCTATTTTCTTACCCACAAAAAAATTCCAATCAGGATCCACAACTTCAAGTGATCTTTCTTTTTTTCTTATTTTTCTTAGTGCCTAATTTCTTTCAACTTCAATATCACCCTCCTCATCTGTTGCACTGTCAAAGTATTCATGGTCTACTTCTACATCACTGCCTACATCAGCCTCACTACCACCAACAGATTCCACATTCTTGTCTATCTTATCCCTAAAGTCATCCATATTAACCTCAACATCATCTATTGGGTTGTCATCCAATTCCATGAAACCACTATCTTCATCCTGATGGTTCTTATTCCCACTAGATTCACCTATTTCTTTATCAACTCTACGTTCAGCTGATTCAGCATTCAACTCACTTGAGTGACCAATTAACTCAAGACTACTAAAAAAGGGGTCAAATTCTTGGGACATATCAATTTCAATTGGTAACTCATCAAAGGTGACTTTGGATTTGTTACCTGATTTTCTAGCTATGTCCAAACAAGAAAGCCAAAGTTCCAAGTATATCTCAATCACCTTACACTTTCCAACATACTTTGCCAAATGTAAAATATCACTGTCACAAGCTAAGGCCATAAGTCCACTATCTAAATCCCTATTAGGTATTCTAAAGTGGAAGTACATAGTGTCTTCCTCTTTGAACCTAACTTAGTGAACATATCCTTAAGTTCAATCACTGAAAACACATCAATATCAACTCCATCATACCAAGAAACCTTACCATTCATATATCTCCTTCCAGAACCCATAGTAAAAAAACCCCCATGATGCAGCTCTAATGTAAACCGTGTGGTTGACGTACCTGTAGAATAAAAAAATTTGCTAGTTAATAAACAACAATAACTAATCAAAAAGTATTTTCACATGTTCAATTTAAGATAAAAACATTTAATTTTAAATAGCCCTAAAAAATATACCGTATGCTTTCTTAGGATCAAACGCATCTCCTACTTTTCGTAGCGAACAAGCATTAGGATAATCCATTATATCCAAATCACATGGAATGTGTTCAGATTAAACCTTATAAACAGAGTATCAAAAAAGAGAGGAGAGAAGATGAATAGTTAGGTTTTTGTAATTTTTTTTGTATGTGATTTTTATTCGCAGGTCTAAGATATCAAAAGAGAGGGAAACATGAATTTCCCAATATACCCTCACGTGGTTATCACATGTGTGCCATTTAACGGAGATATAACGGAGTTGGCTTGGGCCCGTAATAACCCTAAACCACAGTGACTAAGCCCATCAAAAAAAAAGTTGAGTGACCATTTGTGAAATTTCAAGCAAACCACAGTGACCATTTGTGTAATTAACTCTATCTGATTTGTAATCATCATAGTTGTCTGAGAAAATTAGGGGTTATAGCTTTTGTGTTTAGATTAGTTACGTTCTAGGTTTATTTGTATGATTTATGTGTTTATTGCTTCATTAAATGGGAAAAGTGAAACTTAATATTTTGATTTGGTGTTTGCAGTTATATTGAAGTTGTATTTTGCCAAGGCATTTATGCTAATGCAGCCATCGCGGTTTTTTGATTGGTGGGTTCGATAAAACTTAAGACTGTCCGTATCTTGGCGGGGAAACATGATATGTTTGCAGCCATGGCTGGCGTGTCTTGTTTTTCGAAAAGGTCGATCCGCTGCACAGAGTCGAGGGATGGCAGGATGCAAGAAACACTCGCTATAGCAACCTCCACATGTGCTGCGAGGGCATGAATTAATCTGAGCCAAGTTTTCCCTTGGCCTTTTCACGCCCTTTTTTTGGGGATGTTTTTGTCCAATATAGTAATGGGCTGTGACGATTACTGTTGTTCTCTGAGTGAAATGATATTGGTCATTGGAGATCTGAATCGTAACTGCGTTTCATTGCAGCTATGGCAGAATTCGAAGCTTTTTGACCATTTCCAGCTACAAACCGCAGCGGGTCAGATCAATGTGTATCTTGGCGAGGTAGCACAACTATGTGCTAGCAGCCATGGCATGTCAGATGTGTAGAACCGTAGAGGGGGGGGGTGAATACGGTTTCTTCGCTTTTAAGACGTTTAAAAACTTTAAGCCTCAAAGAAAACCAAGTGGTTGTATAATCAATCCAACAACCACAAACACAACCAAAATATATAAAGCGAGTAAAGAGAGACACCACGATATATACTGGTTCAGGATGGGGGGTTTATACCATCCGTACGTCCAGTTTCGAATCCATGACACCGATACTATTCCACTAGTATAATCCTTTCGGTGGACTACAAACCGTTACGATTCACTCCACTGATATTCACCAATATCGATGCTCACAAAGAAGGAGTTACTCCCACGGTATTCCGCCCTCGGAAACCACCCAAAAGAACCTCGTGATTCGACTTCACCTAAGGGTCACCAAGACCACTATCAAGACTTCCCATCAGAAGTATCAAATCCCAACTAGATCCCCAATGATCTAGGCTTGGTCACCAAGACACAAGACTTCCCTTACAAACAATTGAATGAATGAATAAGTGTTTGTTCAACCAAGCCCTAACCTAACCTAGAGACTCGATTGTAATAGAAATGGTATAAGGAAGAAGACCCTCGACACAATCACAAGAGTGGATTAAGTTCTTGTGATTCTTCCCTTGCAAGGAGATGTGTTCTTTCAAAGAATGTTAGAGTGAGAATCAAGAACACAAGATTAGAGATATAGAGATTTGAGAGTGTTTAGAGAGAAAGAATGTAGAAAGAAAGAGTAATGGCAAGGGGTGAGGAATACAAGAGGCAAGGTATGTATTTATAGGCCAAGAACCCAATCTTGGGAAATTTTACCGAGGCCGGCGCGTCACCCACGCGTCAACGCGCGGGCAGCACGCCAAGCTTCTGTAACAATTTCCCAACTTCTAAGTTTTGGGCCTTGTAAATACCTTACCTTGCTAAACCCCCAATTGTACTTCACACTAAACCTTAAGATTAATCAATCTAAGGTTTACCAACTTAAATAGCCAATTTGAAAATCATTTTGTGAAAGTGTTTATAAAACCAAATACCAAGGGTAGAAAAGTAGAAAGGGTAATTTGGTAGGGGTCGATTGGGTATTCCTCAAGTGGCATAGAAAAGAGAGAAAGAATTTGCCAAGTTATATTCCTCAAGGGAAGGGTTAAGATGTAACCAAGGTTGGGTTAAAGGTTTAGAAGTTAACCATGGTTAGATGAGAAAGGTTAAGAAGGGATATTCCAAAGGAATATGCTTTGCTTGGGGAGGAGTGGTGAATTAATGGTTGAGATGGTTGTTGACATAAATAATGTGTGAAAACGTTATTCATATCTTTCGATATCTCTATATTTTGACGATCACAAAATGTAAAATCGTCAATCGTATAATTACTACGTAAACAAGTATTAAGCTAGTTTATATCACTATATCCAACTTAATCACTTAAGGTATGGATAAACAAGTGCTTGATACATCTCATGATCAAAGGGGTAGTTAATTAATTAACACAAAGTTTATTTAATCATATAAACATATTATATATTTTTGAAAAACACTTTTGGTAATAAAGAAAAATGTTTTAATCATACTAAATATATGATTTCAAATATTTAACCAAAATCAGTTAGTTTTTCACCAAATAAACTTTCCCCACTAAAAGACAAGTTTTCTGGCCGTTACAGTTGGGCGGCCCCCTTAATTATAAGAGGCGGTCCCCTTAATTTTAAGGGGGCCGGCCATGATTTAAGGGGACCGGCCAGGCTCCCCTGTCAGAAACTGTCAGAATTCTTCTCCTATAAATACCACCTTAATTCTGGAATTTTTCCCTACCTTTTGCACGAAATTTTCAGATCTATAACTCTCTAAACATTCTCTAAAACCCTTTGATCATTAGTATATTAATCGTTGTTTCAAGTGATTCAATCCCTAATCATCCATTCTCATTCAAAGTGCAAAAGAAGAACACTCTCTCTACAACCAAGCTCAAGAGGTGTTGAAGAATAGTTGTGCATAGTGTATATATATATATATATATATATATATATATATATATATATATATATATATATATATATATACATTTGTGAATATTGTGTTGTGCTTGTGATTAGTTATGTAGATAATAGAAGTTGATAAGTAGTGAAATAGGATAGTTGTGAAGATAGGTGTGAAGTAGAAGATTGGTGTGTAGAAGATAGTTGTGAAGAAGATTGGTGTGTAGTTTATTGGTGTGAAGAAGTTGTGTAGAAGGCGTGATCAAGTTGTGAAGATGTGTGGTGTGTAAATTGGTGTGTAAGGTTTTCTCCGCCAAAAGGGAGTTTGTTGACATAGTGAAGAAAACTCTCGAGTAGGTGACTCGGGGAGTGGAGTAGGAACAAGGAAGGTGTCCTTGTAGCCGAACCACTATAAATCCTTGTGTTATGGTTTGATCTTTCTAACTCTTCTCATTACTTATTTATTTATCTTTACTATATTAGTTTTGTTAGTTAGTTACCATACAATTGTTCATATAGTGCAAGTATTGAATTCACATAAACTAGAATCGAAGTTTTTAAAACAAACTTGTGTTTATAAATTTAAAAGGACGTAAAACTATTCAACCCCCCCCCCCTTCTAGTTTTCCACAATTGGTATCAGAGCTACGTCTAGCAAGATCTTTAAAATATATTGTATTTTAAAACTTGTAACGATCTATGGAATCTGAAAAATATTTAGAAGGGCAATCTATGCAAAGACCACCACTATTTGAAAGTGATGGATTTTTATATTGGAAAAATCGATTCGAAACTTATGTGAAATCAAAAGATCTAGATCTTTGGCATATTATTACCAATGGTGATTTTTTACCTATTCAAAATAACCCCGAAACTAAGAAAGATGAAATCGTACCTTTTGAAAAACAAAATGATGAATTAAAAAGAAAACTT